>JBBPBX010000315.1:30734-42400 GCA_038048925.1 Garcialebias charrua
GACAACCACCAGACGTCGTTTCTCACCAACAAAGTCGGGGGCGGTCCGGACTGGCCTCCGCTCATTTCGCGGCGGTTTCCCCGCTGTGGCGCGTGCGGAGCCCCGTCAGCTCACCTGGTGCAGGTGTACTGCCCCCTGGAGGCGTCGCCGCACCACAGAACCCTGCACCTGTTCGCGTGCCCCCGCTCGGCCTGCAGCGGACTGTCGGGGTCCTGGCTGGTGCTCCGCTCCCAGAGTCTGGAGGCAGCGGGGACTTCCGGTCAGCTCGCCCCGCCTCAGGAGCCTCCTCCGCCGGCCACGGTCTGGTGCGAGTCCGCTGATGACTGGGGCGTGGAGGAGGACGGGTGGAGGTGTGTGGAGCAGAAGGTCCAGGAGGAGGCAGCAGCTCCGACAGCGGGTAGGTTCACTCAACAGCACACGTCTAGTTTGAACTAGGGCTGCGAATCTCTCTGTGTCTGGAGAATCGATTCCGATTTTTGGTGTCACGATTCAATTCAAAATCGATTTTTTGATTCAGAAACGATTTTTGATTCAGAAACGATTTTTCTATTAAAATTGTCATAAATTTAGTTTTGTAACTGACAAGCTGAAAAGAATAAACAACAATGTAAACAAATGGAACATTTATTTAAAACAATAATTTTAGTTTCCTTATTGTATCAAATTTTTTGCATAATACAGGAATGCATTAATGTCTGTAACTTAAATAATAACAGTACAGTATTAGCTTTTTGCTCTGTTACTTATAGATTATTATTTGATTGTTTGAACTTGTTTTGTTTTTGAAAAAAGGGGCAGATAAAATAAGATTTCTTCTTCTTTCTGCCACCTTTATGTTTTCTTTCATATACTATGAGATATGGTTTTATTTTCTTTATCTTTTGGGTTTTAATGTAAAAAAAAATTGATTTGGGGGCTTTTAGAATTGATTCTGAATCTCCAGGACTAAGAATCTAGATTATTTAAAAAATCAAGTTTTTCCTGCACCCCTACTTGTTATAATCTTGTCCTCTGGACCTCCAGAGGTCTTCGAACTGTCAGGATCCTTTCAGTTCTGGGTCAGGAATCCATGGATTTGGAGAATCTGAGTCAACATGTCTAACCATTATCACCAGTCAAACCATGATCAACAGTCAAACCATGATCAACAGTCAAACCATGATCAACAGTCCGTGTCCATGTCTGGTCAGAATCTCTTGGATAAACCTCAGGAAGTAACTGCTTTGATTTTACCTCGAACAGGCCACGCACGTCTTTGATCCGGAGATGAGAGATAAAAATAAATTAAATAAAAGTGGTTTGGTTGTTACCATAATGTCCAGTCTATAGACTGGACATTATGCTTATATATAAGCAGCTACTTTTTTTTTTTTAAGAGGCTGCGTCTGACATAAAGCTGCAGCTAATTTATGGATTTTTATTTTTTTGGACGGGCTAACGAGCTTCATGCTGCCAGAAAACATTTGGCCTCGTCACACCTGGGCGCTCACGTAGCTGCACAGTACACGCCTCCACGTTCCAAAAGTAAGACGTTATCAAATTACGGTAGTTTAAATTGTATAAATATTTTTTGTGAGTAAACCCTGAATCAACCTCCTGCCAAAAGGTTCTTTAAATTTATTTATACAGGTCGGTACCTTTGAGTCACGAGGACTCGTTTTCAAGAGAGATCTGTTCTAGACGATCAACTTTGACACGTTCAAGGAATAATCGTTGCTTTTTTTTTTAAATTTTGTTAAATTGTTCCTGACTAAACAGTCATTCCTGAGTTTTATCCACAAATTCTAAGTTAGTTTTGGCCAGTTTGTAACAAAACTCAGAAAATGTCATGTACATGTGCAGCTACAACAACCAGCTAAAACTCGGTGTGGTCATAGCCGAGTCCGATGCAGACCTGTCCGGTCCTGGTCCTCGAGGTCACCACCACCTTGCATGTTTTTCTTGTTCTTCAACAAACCTGACTCAGTGATTTCGTCTTCATGTTCTTATAGAAACTATTAATCACTGATTGATTCAGGTCATGTGTGCTGGAGCAGAGAAACCTGTAGAACATGCAGGACCACCCTGACCTTGAGGACCAGGACTGGACACCAACTGATCACACGAGCTGAACCTTAGCATGAAAAGTGATCTTCTAACCAAAGTAGGGCTGTGTAAAAATATCGATATCGCGATATATATCTATTTTTTCTTTCCTAGAAAAAAAATCAATATTCATCCGCAAGTATGGTACCTCTGCATCCCTGGCACCAGTGTATCCTCAGAGAGTCTTCTCCACCCCTGGAGATATCACTGTGCAGAGAAGTGCACGTCGATCAGATTCTATTTCTAAACAGAAATCTGAGGATGTAGCTCACTTGGTCTGCAGAGTAGACTTTCTGTTTAGAGTTCACTTATTAGTCAGGGTCTATCTACAGGCCTTAAGCTGCTCTGCTAAGATGGGTGCATTTGAAGTTAAATGTTCTTCATTACTTGAATTATAGACTGTTTTGGAGAAGTCATATTACTGTTTACTTACCAAGCACTTAGAGTGATTCCTTCAGATGTTAAGTGTCAAGGTTAAAAAGGTTTCAAACTATTCAGAGCAGGGCACTTGGTGCACTTTATTTACTTTACAAATGCATGTAAGCTACAGTTTTTACTGTTTCAATTGAAAGAAACATGTTTTCTCACCACTTCTTTGATTAATTTTGTCCAGCTCTGTGTCCATGTCCAACCAGAGCCAGGTATTGTGTAGTTGGTGCTTTTAATCAGTTTTCAGTTAAATTAATTCAATCCAAGTCTATAACAGTCACAAAATGTCACCAAAATCACTCTGTACCTCTAAAATCTTTCAGAAAATCGCAAAAGTGTATTGGATCGTTTGCTGAATATCGCAATATATATCGTATCGTGAGCAGAATATCGTGTATCGTATCGTGAGATTATTGTATCACTACAGCCCTAAACCAAAGCGTGCTAGTTACTGATGGAGTGAGCAGCAGGCGTCCCCGTAACCTTCTTCTCTGCTCTTTCCAGTCGGTCAGGTGGACGTCAGCCATGGACTTCAGAACCTCAGCCTGGAAGAACCCAAAGACGTTCACGTCTACCGCCCTTTCTTCATCAGCGTGTTGGAGGAGTCAGATCTGGGTGGAGGAGACGAAGACCTGGACCACGCTCAGGAGCTGCTCAGAGAGTACGAGAAGAGGGAGGGGGCGGCGGCGCGGGGGCCGGACGAGGGTGGAGGTGCCGGAGAGGAGAAGTACGAGAAGACCAGAGAGCGACACGGAGACGCCGTGTTCTCCAGGTTCATGAAGACCATCTCAGCCTGTCCTCAGCAGATCCTGCGCTACTGTCGGGGGGGGAGACCCCTCTTCATCTCCGAGCCTCCGTCCAACATGGCCCAGCTGGTTCCGGCGTGCACCTCCTGCGGGGCGTCCAGGACCTTCGAGCTGCAGCTGATGCCTGCTCTGGTCAGCTTGCTGCAGAGGAGGAGCGGCGGCTCCGAGCTGGAGTTTGGAACCGTGCTGGTGTTCACGTGCACCAACAGCTGCTGGAGCGCGGGCTCGGACTCTCCTGCAGAGGAGTTCTGCTTCGTTCAGCCCGACCCGGACCAGCAGCTCTTCAAATGACCCAACAGGACCAGCAGCTCTTCAAATGACACCACAGATGTTTCTGCTCTCAAGAATAAAAGCAGCCGTCGATGGAAAGACAGAAACCGTTTCAGTTTTATTACTAAAATATTTCTGAACACAAAACAATTTGTCAAATATTTACATTTCACACCCGTTCAGCATTTTTATGTAACCTAAAACATGCAGGCGTCACCTTACTGGACCGGAACCACTTGATGCATCCAAAACAAATTATTTTCAATCAAAATGATCAAACATAGTTTCTGTGCAAATTCAACTGATTTTTTTTTAAGTCTTAAAGGTCCACTGACATGATGTTTGAACTATGCATAAAATTGCTCAACATATATATGTTGCATCATTCAACTATGTTCGTTTGTACAAGCAAAATAATAAATCAATTTAATTTTGATTTAAAAGTGATTTTAAACTTTGCGCCGTGTTTATTCACGGGAAATCCGATTACACCTGAATGCAACATCTGTGACGTAGGAAGGAGAAGCTCAGTTTGCGTCTGCCATGATAACGCATATTCATTCTCTGCCAGATCGCCTTTTTTTTGTATAACTTGAAAAATGCTGTTACGTTGTGTCGCATTTGGGTGTTCTAATATCATCAGTGAACAAGTGAGACTTTTCACTTTCCCAAAAGAAGAAATACTTCGTCAAGTATGGAATATACACAGCTGCCCCCCCTCGGAGCTCCCTCGCTTCCTGAACAGGTAAGACTAAAAATAAATACGGGTGCAGACCTAAATTAGAACCTGCTGTTTCTTGTTCATTTAACTTCCTGCTTCCCAAACTGAAGACAAATAGCTCAAATCTTAGATTGATAAATTCGTTGTTCATTTATTGTCCGCCATGAATATGTAAAAGGGGCGTTCCAAAGACGTTCTCCCTCCTACGTCACAGATGTTGCATTCGCGTGTAGTCGGATGTCCCTTGAAGAAACACGGTTTTTAATTTTAAACTCACTTTGAAAGGAATTTTCATTAATATATCATTTTGTTTGCTAAAACGAACATAGTTGAATGATAAAATATATTTATGTTGTGTCACTATATGCAAAGTTAAAAGATGATGTCACAGACTCTTTAACTACAGTTGGATGTTTCTGGTTCAGTCGTGAGACGTAAAGAGCTTTGGTTAGTATGAGGTCCAGACTGGTTCTGGTGGAAGAACCCTGCGACAGCGTGGCGCCCTGCAGTGATGAGCCTCGACATGTTCAAGGTTTTCAGGCACTTAAAGGTCAGTTTGGAGCGTCGGATAAACTATGGAAAGTCTCTGCAGAAGGACTGGGTGCTGCTGGCCTCGTGCTCCCAGTTGTACTGGTGGAACTGGTCCGGTTCTGCTGAGCTGCTCAGACTGCCGATGTCTCTGTCGATGATCTCGTTCACTGTGACAAAAGAGAAAAAAAGACTGAATCATTTCAGATCATCACGCTTCAGGCTTCCTTCACACGGTTCAGGTTTCCTCAGGTCTGAAAAGGATTTCAGTCAAAATGCTGCAAACGGTTCACGCCCAGAGGTTCAGAGGTCAACGCTGCTGGTCAAACTGGGTTCTTGGATGTTTTATCCATTGTGCTCTCAGACCACAGTGATCTAAAATAAATACAGTAATAAACAAGATTTTTCACAGGTCATGTCATATTTATGATTGGGGGAGGGGCATAGTGCTTCACTCCAGAGAGCGCTCGCTGAAATGTCACCTCTGTTCCAGCTGCTGTGCAACACTGACAGAAGTCCAAATATATATTTTATTGTAGTTCTGTGTACAACCATGAGAGGGCAGCAAGTTCTTATGTCTCCAAAGTTCTGTGGGTTTTAAATGTTTTAAAAATTACACTCCAACATTTTCAGTGGGCTTCAAATAAAACTGAACAGTTTATTATCCAGGTGTGTTCGTGGGCAGTCGGTGACTGGGTTAGATCTGTCATCTATTATTACATTTAACTTTATTCAATTCAGTTTATTTATACAGCACCAAGTCACAACAGAATGATCTCAGGGCACTGAACAGAAACATTCATATATAAAAATAATTGAACATAATTTATGTGAGGAGCAGGCTGTTTTGTATGCAACACAAATGTATTAAATTCCCCTTCTTCATCCCTGATCTGGACTTTTCTTTTGTTTGTTTTTTGCCAAAAGTCAAGTGATCTCTTCCTCTTCCGCTGACTCCATGACTGAAATGATGAGAAATGAATAAATTTGTCACAAGCAAATGAAACTCAGGTCCAACGTGGCTGCAGGAGGTTCTAAATATTTCCTGGTGTGCTGGACCAGCGCTCCATGTTTTTATTTTATTATTTAGAACTTTTTATTAACATATAAACACAGAACACCGTAGCGGCTGCAGCCAGCTGCCAGCTCGTACCTTTTTCTTTTTCCCCCACCCGACCTGTCAATCAATTCAGTAGGCGTGTCAGCAAATGACCAATCAGCGACCTCAATTTGCCCCGTAGGTAAACGCTCCGCCCTGCTGTTGCTCAAATGACGTCAAGTCTTTGGAGCGAAAACGCGAGAACGAACGCAGAGCTGTACTGTGAACTGCCTGCGCACAGCACGCGCGCGTAGAGCGGCGTTCGGCCGAACGCAGAGGTATACCGGGGCCTTGAGAGCGAAGCGCTCCATTAGGAAAATATGGAACAATAAGATCTGTAATATAAGATGGAGCTAGGTTGTTGAGGGTTTTGTAGGTTAGAAGTAAGTTTTTGAGTTCATCCTGATGCATGCTCATCCAAGTCTTATTTTCTACAGAAGAGTCATGATTAAAGAAACCATCATACAGATGATAAATGTTACATTAGTAAAATTATGCTCTAAATTTACAGATTTAACTCTTTTTAAAGGGATTGTGACATGATGTTGGAAATTTGCATATTTGTCACAACATAATATCTTATGCTCATGCTAATGTCTGTTAGCAGCTGTCGGCAGATAGTCCAGGTCACGTCTGACATATATTTTTTTAAAACAGTAAATCATCCAAAACTGTCATTAATAGACTCTCCCCGAATAAAAACAAATTACAGATGTTACCTGATCGGCAGTAAGATGGTCGCTGCAGACTATCAGTAGGAACCCATCGGTCACAAGTTCTCTGTACTTCCATTCTAGGCAAAGTTTCTCATCTTTTGGGAATTTGTGAAGGCTCACTTGTTCACTGCTGATATTAGAACACCCAAATGTGCTACAACGTGACGGCATTTTTCAAGTTACACCAAAAAAAAAAGAGGCGATCTTTCAGGAAATGAATCTGTATGGAAAGCAGTTAACACACCAAACAAACGGGCAAGGCAGGCTCCGCCTTATGCCCAGTGCCCACGTGTACGTCACATGAAGTTTTGCATAAATTCTCAGATTTCTAGGGGCGTGTCCCAGAGAAAAAATTACCATAAATTGGAATAAAATTTTAATATATTTATAATTTATTTTGCAAAAACAACAGAGCTGAATGATATAAGATATATATATGTTGTGACAAATATGCAAATTTCCAACATCATGTCACAATACCTTTAACTCAGTTTATTTACTCGGCTTTATTTCCAAACAGAAGTCATCTCAAGACCACAACAAAGTGCTCACAGGACCAAACTGCAGCTCAGCTGGGCCTCGTGCATGAAGAGTGAACAGCTGGCATGAAGACAAATGTGTGCACGCACAGAAATATTCAGATTTATCAAAGTGTTTCGGCGCACCTGCCCTTCATACGTCCTGACACGCGTGGAGCTGAGGCTCCATTTAAACATGCACATAGATGCACACATGTCCTGCGTGTGTGATTCTCCTGAGCACGTTTAAAAATGACACAGCATTTCATGAAATGCTCCCGTGTGGTGGGGCGTGAAAACCTATTGTGCACACGTGCAAAGAGGAGTGACGGTGAGCGGTGGCGCAGCGGTTGGAGAAGGCGAGCCTGCGATTGGGAGGTTACCAATTCGAATGACCCCTGACCGGTACAACAAAATGTGGGTGGAAAAGGTGAAGCGCATCAGCCTCCACCCTCATGAACTCTACTCTGGGCCCTTGAGCAACGCCCTTAAAGCGTATGTGACATGATTTTGTAACAATGCATAAAATTGCCCAACATAAATATCTTGTATCATTCAACTACCGGTATGTTCGTTTTTGCAAACAAAATGATAAATCAATTTAATTTTGATTTAAAAGGGATTTTAAACGTTGCGCCGTGTTTATTCACGGGAAATCCGATTACACGTGAATGCAACATCTGTGACGTAGTAACGGGCAGAGGCAGTCTGCGTCTGCAGATCGCCTTTTTTTTTTTACTTGAAAAATGCCGTTACGTTGTGTCGCATTTGGGTGTTCTAATATCATCAGTGAACAAGTGAGACTTTTCACTTTCCCAAAAGATGAAATACTTCTTCAAGAATGCAACAAAGCTGCACCCCTCGGAGCCCCCCCTCGCTCCACCTGAAGGTAAGACTCACTCAAATAAATACGGGTGCAGACCTAAATTAGAACCTGCTGTTTCTTGTTCATCTAACTTTCTGCTTCCCAAACTGAAGACAAATAGCTCAAATCTTCACTTAGATTGCTAAATTTGTCGGGTCTTAAATCGTCCGCCATTAATATGTAAAAGCATACCAGAGCCCTCTGCCCGATACTACGTCACAGATGTTGCATTCGCGTGATTTCCCGTGAATAAACACGGCGCAAAGTTTAAAATCACTTTAAAATCAAAATTAAATTGATTTATCATTTTGTTTGCAAAAATGAACATAGCTGAATGATACAATATATTTATGTTGGGCAATTTTATGCATACGGTAGTTACAAAATCATGTCACAGACGCTTTAACCTCGGCTGGCCCATGGTGACTCGGTGGTTGTGTAAAGTTACACACATCGACCAAAAGCACGCATGTTCGGTTTACTGATCCCTCACATCTGTCCCTGTGTGAGTGTGAATGTTAGTCTGGCTGGTCTCCATGAGGCCCAGTGACGGGACCGCTGAAGACAACCAGTTCCACAAAACGTGCGTAAAGAAAATGAATGGATGCCTTGTAAAACCCATACACCTGAAACTTCTCTGAAATGTTCTTCAAGAGCATGAAACATGAAATGATTTGATGAAATGCAGCTTCCTACCATCATCCAGCGTGATCTCCTGCAGGCCCAGGGATCCAGGCTGCTCCTCTGGCTCCTGTTTGATTCTCAGCAGCTCTCCTGGGGCTGAAGCAGGAGCTATGAAGAGATTACTGCAACCTAAAGATGGCTTCCTGAGCTGTCCGTCAAAGGACATGGAACAAGGAGCGTTGAGGATCTGAACGGGGGAACCGGAGTCCTGAGCGTGGACCAGCTCTCGTTTCTGAAGTGGAGTTGTGGCTGAAGACGTCTGAGGAAACATTCCTGATGCCTGCAGTGCCCGGGAGGAGGAAGCAGGGTGGGCAAGGTGAGCACAGGAATCATAGGAAGCCCCGAGCGTCCCGTCCTGGGAGAGGGGCTGATAGAGGAAGTGCTCCTCCCCCCAGTGCTCCTGCTCGACTCCTGGACCAACAGCGTAGTGAGGTCCAGGCAGGAAGGTGAAGCTCTGCGCTGGGCTCCGTCTTTTCTTCCCATTCGAGACGTAGAAGTGGACCTGGACAGGCGACGCTGCTTTCTTTGTGTAAGGGGGGACCACCACTGCAATCCTGCACTGAAGGGCAGAGAGAACAAACAATCAGAGCTCGTTAAAACAAACGTGAAGATGCAGGAACGTGTGAGAGATTTCAGAAATCTTCATCTGAAACACGTGTTCAAAGACCAGAAACCTTAAAGCCCCACTGACATTTTTTAATTTTCATAAAATTGCTCAAAATATATATCTTTTATCATTTAAATATGTTCGTTTTTGCAAAAAATAAAAATAAAATAACTTTAATTTTGCTTTAAAAGTGATTTTGAACTTCAAGCCGTGTTTAATCATGGGAAATCCGATTACACACGAACGCACCATCTGTGACGTAACACCGGGCAGAGCTCTGGGCTTGTCACAGTGCGCGCGTGTGAGCAGCTCGACATGAAGGTAAGTCTGATACAGCATCAGACCTAAATTAGATCCTGTTGTTTCTTGTTCCATCACCCAAACTATTTTCTGCTTCCCAAAATGAAGACAAATAGCTCAAATCTTCACATAGATTGATAAATTTGTCGGGTTTTAAATTGTCCGCTATTAAAGAGACCAGAGCCCTCTGCCTCTCACTACGTCACAGATGGTGCGTTCGCGTGTAATCGGATTTCCCATGATTAAACACGGCTTGAAGTTCAAAATCACTTTTAAAGCAAAATTAAAGTGATTTATCATTTTGTTTGCAAAAACGAACATATTTAAATGATAAAATATATATATATTGAGCAATTTTATGAATAGTAAAAAAATCATGTCAGTGGACCTTTAAATATTCACACGACATCCTTCACTCACATTTTGGTTTGTTACAAAACAACTCGCCCAGTTCTAACGCTGAGATTAACCGTTAACCCCAGGACTGTTCCATGGGTTCCTCATGACCTCTCCACCCTTATGGTAGTAGAAACATCACATCATTGATTCTAATGAACTGTTGGAATTCTTGGTGTTTTTGTTCACCTGAGGTTAGATTTTAATCATTTTAGAACCTGTAAAGACCAGATAGGTTTATTATTAATAATGATAATCACTCTGCCTATACTACTGTATTGTAAATAGTCTGCCATTCTCAATGTTCAATACATATTTAACATTGCTATTGTTTATATTTCTTTATATATTGGGTTTTTTTTAACATAGGAACATTTGGTCCTTTTTATCTGTTGATGCCGTTACACTTGAATTTACCATCTGTGGGGCAATAAAAGCGGTTTCTCTTCTATTCTATACGTATGCTTGATTATGTCCTGATTCTTTTTCCCTCAGCGGTATGTGGCAGGTAGTTTTTCAATATTGTATTATACATTATAATACATTTTTATACATTATAATACATTTTTATACATTGTATTTGTGCCACAATTTCCAGTTCTCTGTTTTGTATGCTTTGCAGGTTTTAGAAAAATAATTGCTCCTACTAACAAACTTAATGCATTTATTTATTTATTTATCTTGTCCAGAACTTAATTTGAGCCTGATCTTGCCAGAACAGGAACCGGGAACTCTTATTTTGACAGGGTGCATTCCAGTAACTGTTTGCTTGGATCTGTTAACTCTCAGGCTTACTAATAATAAAGTTATGAACAAATTTGACTGCCTTGAATAAAAAAATAAAAAAACTTATATTGGAAATGTAAACTGAAAATAATTACATAAACACTCATTTTAAACACAACAGACACTACTTCTTAATATTACATACAATCTGCCTCTTCAAATAATCTTTCTGCCTCTACCCTTAAATAACCTCAGCCTCTAAAAGAGCGGTGGGGGTGAGAGCCGAGCTAACCAGACAGTCATACGCAGGCAGGAGCCCACAGGCAACCGCCATGAACAGACGGAGGAGGCGTCCGGAGGTTTCACATGTGGAGTCAGACAGTGAATTCAGTGAAGAAGAGTCTGTTCAGAACTATCAAGTAACGGGGGGTGGGTGCTTGACAGAAGTGGAGTGTTTACAAATGTAGGTAAACGTAGCTGTTTAACAACCTGTGAAAATACACCAAAATGCAGGAAATTGCATCAACTTTATTCAACATTTTCTGGGGGAGGAGCCCCGGGACCACACCCCCAGCCAGCCCGCCTGCTACTTGCGCTCCAGCATCGTTTGGTTTACAAATGAAGCACTGGTCTTGACATGTTTCTTACATCGTTGCTTTTTTCTGACAGAACTCTGGCGTCCGTTTCCCACAGCGACCTTCCATCTGAGGGGACAGAACACTCGTAAACATCACTGTATCAAACCTCGCATGTCAATTTATAAAAACTGTACGAAATGTAAGAACATTTGAGTTTGGCTGATTATTTCTTTCAATTCAGTTTATTTATATAGTGCCAGTTGACAACCATCGCAGGGCAATGTACAAAAACGTTCACAAACGGTATAAAATGCCAGTTGGTAAAGTTTATCTAAAGA
>JBBPBX010000315.1:49461-65608 GCA_038048925.1 Garcialebias charrua
ATATATATATATATATATAATATAGGTGTGTGTGTGTGCGTTTATTTACATATATATAATCTAGTGTGTGTGTGTGTGTTCATAAATGAACCCTAATGTTTGTATACTGTACTTTTACTTTCAGATGGGCTTGATGAGAGTGTGGAGCTGCTCAACACCACAGTCACATGCAGCATGACTGTTGGAATGTGGATTGACATAATGTCAGAACAAACCAACAACCTTATTCTATGGTTGCCCCGTGAAACAATTAAAGCAACATGTTTTGCAGAAAGCTAAAAACTTGGACTCCAGAAGTGAATCATACATGCAAATAACACTGTGAAATATTTATTGGCTGTTTCTCCCTCTGGAATAATCATGTTTATTTCAGATGCTTATGGTGGTAAATGCAGTGACAGGTATATAACACAGAACTCTGGGTTTCTGGACTATCTGCGTGCTGGAGATGAGGTGATGGGTGATCGTGGTTTCACAGTGAGGGACCTGCTGCAAGAGCTATGGTGTCAATTTAATCATTCCAGCATTCACACGCAAAGGATGCCAGCTTATTTCAAGTGAGAAGTGAGAAGACATTAAATGTAAACATTTTTCTCAAACATGTACAGTACTGGTGTACTTGCTGTAAACGTAACACAACTCTTAACATGTTTTTTAAAGGATGCAATGTTAACTATATTACATTAGAAAAGTATTTGCTAAAATGATTCATTTGTTATGTACAATAGTTGACTGTTAACCTTCTTACAAGGTTAGTTTTTTGTGTGCACTATATCAGTTAATTTTGGATTAAACTACTGTTTCTATCTAAATGTCACTTATTTCATTATCAAGTTTTTAAAGATCGTTTCCTGTCTATTTCATTATTTGTTTTCATTTACTGTATTTTATTAAAAGTTCTCAAGGTGCTTCATTTGTGAATCAGTAAAGTCTTTGTCAAAAGAAATGTCAAGCTCCAGGTGCTCAGTTGGTGTCCAGATAAACATCTTGCAGCTCAAAAGTCCAAGACACATCATTGTTAGCTGGACCTGGAGATGTGGAGTTTTAATGCTTAGTCTGGACTCTATGTTTGTCTTAAGGTAAATAAGATTGTGTCCCAGCTCTGGAACCTGGTAAAGACCAGATATGTTTTTTTATACAAACGGTTATAATTACAACTCATATTAAACACTTAAATGTACAGGTAGTCCTCGACTTACGACGTAGTCCTCGACTTACGACGTTTCACGGTTATGACTCATCTCCCATTTAAAAAATATATATATACTGTATACAGTATATATTTTGAAATTTTATTTTGAAAAGCTGAGTTACGCAGTTTCCGGTTTTACGACGTAAACGTAGCGGCGGAGGAATAGTGCATATTACCGGTACTCTCTAAAAAAGCTACTGTAAGTCTGGTCCTCTAGACATTCAAAAAACAAAACTGTACTGTGAACGCGGTTTTACGTCGTAAACGAATGAAGAATACGGAAAAGAGATGGAGGAAATGGCTTCACCAGCATCCCAGTAGGAAATTAACTCTTTTTTCCTTCATCATGGCTCCCAAATGTATGTGTTTTTGATAATTATGTAGGGTACTGTGTTAGGATAGGCTAAGTGCTTGGTAAAATACAGTACTGTACGTATAAGGTGCAGTATGTACGTATGTTCCAACTTACGTCGAAATTCAGTTTACAACGCCGCGTAGGAATGGATCTCCATCGTAAGTCAAGGACTACCTGTACTAGATTTAATAATTCAAACTGAATTTAAAAAACTGTCTCCTACTCTGAACGTAATTAGAGAAGTTGGCATGTTTTATTGTATTCAGTTGTTCCTGAATCTAATCTAAGTAAAAAGTACTGAGTTGCATGAACCTTCACCGTCGTGCATTTGGATGTCAGATCTAGAGACACGTGAAAGAAGCCCACACTGATACCTGACGGACATGTTGTTTTCTGGAAGCAGAGGAACATCCAGGACTTTGGTGCTGCCCATCACCTTCTCCTGGCAGACGGTGGTAACGGTCTTCCCTGTCACTTTGTGGACTTGGTAGAAGGAATGAGGACGAGGGAACTGGTCATCTGAAGTGCCGATGAACAGCAGCAGACTGAGCGGCTGCTCGCTGTACCCGCTCAGCTGCAGACAGGAAAACAAATGTGGCACGTGAACATGAAACACAATTAGTTCTTGAGCTAACGAATGTTTAAGGTGCTTCTCAAAAACAGAAAACTAGACAAAAAGATTTACTCTGACGACAGGATGTCCCCCAGTGGCTGCCTTGATGGATCCTCTGCTGCCCTCCGTCTCGTAGTGCGCCCTGTGATAGGACTTGGGCTGGACCTCCACTTTGAGCTCCGTCTGGTTCCACTGGTTAGGCAGAGGCCAGTCCAGAGGAGGCGGTGACGAGGGCCTGCGGTGAAGAAAACAGGCATAGTGTTGTCTTCATCTCTACAATGTGCACGACTTCTGGAATTCATTCATGCCTTTCTCAATCAGGCTTGTTGACGGTAATCTACAAACTTTACAAATGAAGACACCAACGGTCGTCCTTCCACAGGATGGACACCATCTGGCAACCACTCCTAACCAAAAGCTGCTTAGATCTTTCAGCAGTCTCCAAACCCCACCAAAAATAGCTGCTGTGGAGATCAAATTAAGATCTTTGAGAAATGAACTGGTCCAGTTGAAATATCTGTGAGACCAGCGAAGATCTACAAGGGCCAATTAAAAACCACGGAGAGGCCAACGAAGATCTTTAAAGGCTCGCTGGGATTACTTGGAGACAAATTTAGATTTCTGAAATGATTGTCCTACTTGCATCAATCCACAACAACAAGTACAACGCAACAATACAATTGGAGCCGTTGGCGTCGAAACAGTCAAGTCGTTTCAATATCTAGTGGATGTGTTGGACTGCACTGGAACAGCCGAAGCTGCCGTTCGGGCACGTATACGTGTGGCGTGGAATAAATGGCATCTACTCGCTTCTATACTGATGCGGCGCGACACTACTCCTACGTTCAAGACTCTATGGCTCAGTGATACGTCCCGTGCTGTTGTATGGCGCAGAAACATGGCCAATGACAACAAAACTCGAACAGCAACTTCACCGAACCGACATGAAAATGCTCCGATGGATGCAACGCATTACGCCAAAATTACACCACACGCGTTCCGGCTCCACCCCGCTCCGGTCCGACCTCCGCAGCAAATACGCACCCATTATAATCAATGACAGAGTTTACACTGGCTCCGCACGGCGGCGGCGAGCTGCGGAGAGCGGACGGCAGTCCGTCAAAATTAGAAATTTTTCTATTTCTGCCGGACGCCGGAGCTGTGCCGGAGTCAACTTTTGAAGATTACGTCGCACCAACAGGAAAAGGAACGAGCACAACTTCCGTATTTACAAAATAAAATCACCACGGGCGGACTTAATCCTAGCTCTATACGGATTTATTTGTACAAAAATGCTTTCAAACTATCATTTATGACTACGCCTACAAACGCAATACAATAAATAAATAAATAAAGTATTTTATTCTGAAATGTAATACATCACTTCCTGTTGCTCAAACCATGTCCTGTCGCTCATTTACGAGAGAAGATCAAGGCAGCAGTCTCTACTGTTGTTCTCCTTCTTCCACCGAATGAATTGTTTTGTTCTGACTTACTTATTTATCACTTGATTTATCGCGCGATCCCGCAAATCCCGCGCATGCGTCTCGGAGCGGCGCATGCAGGCGGACCTGAGCTGAGCGGAGGAAGTGGAAATTGGAGTATGAGACGCTCAGCTGCGACCTGCGGAGCGGACCGCATGTAGTGTAATTTTGGGGTTCGTCTTAAAGATCACATCCAATCGACCGAAATCCTGTGTCGAGCTGGCTTATGTGCGATTAAGGACGCATGCCGGCAACACTGTTTGCGGTGGTTCGGTCATGTTAAACGAAGTGAAAACAGTGCTATACTTGCTATTGAAAACCTTGAAGTACCTGGCACCCATCCCAAAGGCCGTCCGAAAAAGACCTGGGCGCAAACGATTCAACAAGATCTGAAAGTGTTGAACCTCAATGAACTGGACGCAACTGACCGCCTAATCTGGCATCAAAAACTTGGAGACAACGATAATAATAATAATAATTTTATTTAAAAGCGCCTTTCAGGACACCCAAAATGTAGCGTCCCACCCCGGAATCGGGAAAACGGACGTTAAACGAAGATAGATAGACCAGCTGAGATCTTTAAGGGCAAGATGAGATCTTTGAAAGCCAACTGGATTCTCTGCGAAACAAACTAAAATGTCCGAGAGTCAGATGAGAGCCATAACAGACCAGCTGAGATCTCCAAAAGACCAGTTTCGATCTCTGAGGGCCAACTGAGATATCCGACGGACTAAGTGACGTCTCTAAGACCTGCTAAGATCTCGGAGACAACCCGAGATATTTGAAAGACCAGCTGAGAGCTGAGTGACCAGCTGATATCTATGACAGACCTGCTGAGATACAACGTGAGATCACCGAGACACCAGTTGAGATGCAGAATACCATATTTTCCGACGTATAAGTCGCAGTTTTTTTGACATAGATTTTTCAGTCCTGCCACTTTTTTTTTTCCATATTCATAGCTCAATTTTTGAGTAACGTTTTAAATTTTGAAGAACAGCGAGTCCTTCCACGCGCGGTCGCTTCACTCAGCTGGTGCAGGCAGAGGAACGCTGGAGAGCTAGCGGCTGTGATGGATGGATGGATGGATTGTGCTGTGCTGCCCAGGTGAAATGAAGCGGTTTTAACCATTAAATAAATGCATAATAAACATGACGGGTCAGTGGTGACGCATAATAAATGCGACTTATATTCCAAAGTGACTTACGTTTGTTTTTTTCCTCTTCATGATGCTTTTTTTTTGACTGATGCAACTTATACTCCAGAAAATATGGTAATTTCTGAGAGCCAGGTTAGATTACAGACCAGCTGAGATCTTTGAGAATCCAACTGAGCTCCCGCTGCTAAAACAGCACTACTTGAAATTAGGGGTGCACGACTGCAGATTTCTGGACGGTCTCTAACACGCCTGACCTGTCGACACCGATTCTGTTGTATGAGCGACACTGTCAGGTGTTATGAGTTCACAATGCACCTTCAGTTTTCTAATCTTATTTTTATTGAAAACATGCCTTTGAACAGCAATACAGACTTGTTTTAACTGGCCACGAGGTAGTGTTCTGAAATATAAATGAAGTTCAGACAATTGTTGTTAAAACTACAACAACAAAAATATCAGTAAAATCGGTTTCTCATGTATCGGCCGATCGCTAAAAATTAAGGAAACCGGGGCCAATGAATCGGTGCACCCCTACTTGAAATGAGCCAAATGTTCCTAAATGTGACCAAATTTTCTTGCTGTGAGCAAAGGTGGGCGCCAGACCGCTTAGGAGCGCTAAAGCGCTAATCTGCTTATAGCGGACCTAAACAATTTGTTAGCTTTACAGTGGATTGACTAACTTTTATAATTCATAAGCGGATTTGCGCTATTTTTTATTTAAAATGCAGTACCGCTAATAACTAATTATCTATCAGTAAAAACGAAAAAACTTATTTACGGGCTCTTAAATCAACCGGACGACTGCTAACAGACCATATCCTGTCAGCGCCGGATGTGGTCCGTGACAAAAAAGCGTCCCCCTCAGTCTCTTGGCTAGAGAGAGCGCTCTCTCTATAGCAGTTAGCAGCCAGTGTGTTACTCTGCAGCCTTATTGCTTGTTTTCGAAGAGTCAGACGAAGAGTTTTTAACATGGAGGGTGAACTTATGGATGTTTCTCAGCGGCCTACGCGACGCGTCTGGATTTAAAAAAGTAGTTCGCCATTTGCCCTCTTCAAAATGGCGGCGGCCACAGAAGCTAAGGACTTTCCAAGAAAACACGGTAAAAACAATTATTTCTTTGCTGAGAAAAAATATATTTCTTAGCTGACTTTATAGCACAAGGTTTTTCTGAGCTTAACCGGTTCATGAAATGGTCAAATCTGCTGGATTTAAAAATAGTTTGCCATTTGCCCTTGTTCAAAATGGCGGTTAGCGTGTTAGCATTAGCGTCCGCTAGCATTGCTAATACATAAGCGCTTTTTAATTGCGGACCTAAATAAATTAATAAGTGCTTTAGAAATAGCGGAACTAATTTTTGGATTAGCGCTGCCCAGCACTGGCTGTGAGGAAATAAATCTGTCAGTGGGGTCAGAAAAGTTGCTTGGCCAGAATTCTTAAAACCAGCAAATGAATGTACGGTAACTGCCGTGTGCCTTTAAACTAAACTGTCCAAAAGAAAATTGCACTTCTTACAAGACTGCTTTCCTTAAGAAATATTTTCTTACAGCAGTTGTTATGCCCCCTTGATTAAGCTGCTTTTAAGATTTTTTATGTTTCATTTAAGAAAATTTGACTTGTAATAAGGAAGCTGAGACGACAGAGTCCAACTTATGGCTCTCTTGAGTTGTACCTGGACTATACGGCCCGGCTTGGATCTGGACTTTATTTCTGGGGTACCATTTAGACCAGTCTAGCTGCAGATTTAACATCAGACTGCTGGCCATTGATTGCTTTGCTGGATACTTGCTTCTGGCCAGTTGTGATAGAGAGCTCCTAGTTTTCTTTAGAAAAGACGGCAACACAAAACAAAAGGTGCGGTTATTGCTGAGCTGAGACCCGAGTGGTCTTGCTGTGACGATCCCGCCCACATCGAGGCGGCACTTTGATGAAGTGCACCGGAATCGGAGCGGCTGCACGTTGGAGCAGCTCTGCTACTTTCATTCTGAGATTTTGCTTTTGGAAACTTTAATTCCTCTTTTTCTGGATGCAAGTCACCTTTTTTGGACGATCGTTTCCTCTGGTATGAGATGCTGTGCAGCTGGAAGGATTTTTACCGAAACTTTTTTTAGTTTTGGACATTTGTTATAATGCGTAACCATAACAACAAGGTGCTTTTTTTTATTATAACTGGGAGCAGCTGATTAACATCTCAAATGCTCAAATAATACCTCAACTATAGCCCAAAATCTTAAATGAGTTGAAAAGGAGGCGCTGTGGATGCATTCCCACCTCCCTACCAGCTGTGCCTGACCACTGAGATCCTGGAACTGGCAGGAAACGTGGCTTGTGACAGCAGAAGGACCAGGATTGTTCTCATCGCCTGCAGCTGGTTGTCCGCAGTGACAAGGAGCTCGACAGGCTGCTGGGGGGAGTGGCCATCATTCTGAGAGGAGTTCATCCCGGCATTCGGGCAGTCCTGCAGCCCCGGGGAAACAGCAAAGTCTGGGTGGACGGATCGGATTGCATCTGCCAGCCGTTTCTTCAGACCTGCTGTGACTTTTTAAAGAGATCCTTCCTGCCCACAGCCTTCAGCATCTACAACATTTCTTAATGAAACGAGGATAACAAGTTACAACATTTCCCTTTGGGATTAATAAAGTATCTTTGAATTGAATTGAAAGCAAAAAAATGAGAGCCGGAGGCGGCCGGGGCTGAGCCGACCGAGGCCGGTCCAGGCTTCACGACGCATAAGAGGCTATTGATCTCTGCAAGATGGGCTGAGGTCTCGGAGGACAAGATGAGAGATCAGACGGTGGTTGAGAATGACAGGGCTAAGATGCTGTAGGACCTCCAGATCCAGACAGGCGATGGTCAAACAAGCGGACATTGTGGTGGTCAACAAGCTTCAGAAGAAGGCATTGGTGATAGATGCAGATTTTTCTCTAACGTTAAGTTATTAGTACCTCACAGACATGAACATATTTGGATCAGTTTGTAGATTAAAAAGAAAAGAAAAAAAATCATGAAGTGAATTTATTTTAAAAGTCAGTGTCTTGCGTGAAGACCGTCTAATAAAACCAAATATGATACAGGGCAGCCAGTGTCCCCATTAAAAGATGCAGGAAGTTATGATCCTGTTCCTTCATGATTCAAACAAAAAAAACACAACTTTATTTTTATAAAGCTTCCAGAGAATATTGATAACAATACCAACCTGAACAGTGGCGGGTTTTCAGGTTTGGGTTTGTTCCAGCTGAAATTGAATGGGACTGGAAGGAAGAGCTCAGCTATGCCACCCTGTTCTTGGTTTTCCTCTCCACGAGAACCCAGGTAGGAGTTCGGGTCAGGGTCACCAGCCAAGAGGCCAAGATGACTTCCTGATGTTCTTCTGGTTTTAGAAGGGACGTCAAGCTCCTGGTAACCACAAATATAGGCTCCAGAGGTACTGGCAGGGCTCCCCACCCTGTTGTCATCGACCACACTGCCCCGTGGAGACATGCCTGGAGTGGGGCTGGCTGAGTGGAGAGGAGAAGGTGAGCGAGCACGAAGGTCAGCGCCGGAGTGGCTTCTCTTTCCACAGGGGGAGGTCGGTCTGGAGGAAGGTCTGACAAAAGAAAGAGCGGGATTAATTTAACTAATGAGCAACACTGTTTTACTTCAGTTAAATAAATATACATATCTTTGGTGGTTGAACAAGATTTTGTTTTAAACAGGAAGTCCAGCAGTGGAGCCAGCAGAAAATAAAATGTGGTAAAGTATACCCTGATGCATGCTCAATAATTCAGGTAGAAAAATCGAAAAAAGCAAAGTCTGGTCCTCTGGACATTCAAAAAATTCGGACTAAAGACGAAACGTTTCTACAGTTTTTTTGCTTTGCTTTGCTTTGCTTTTTGTTTTTTGAATGTCCAGAGGACCAGACTTTGCTTTTTTAGATGTGGTAAAGGATGTTTTCTAACGAATGCCACTAGTGGAACATTTTTATTTTCTACTGGTGTTTCCCATTCATTTTCAAACCAGTTTTCTGAAAACCAACCAGTTGTGTTGCTGGAGCTGCCCGGTTTATTTCACCTTGGACAAATCATCACCTGGCTGCTGCTGCTGGATTATTGTCTAAACGCTCAAGAAGCCTTCACACTACTGAGATCCATTTTTCAGCATCTTTCTCGTCCCGCAGTTTTCAGCTACTTCAACAAATCATGAATCAAAACGTTCAGCTCTTTCAGGACAATCCTGCTGTGACTTTTGGTTCTAGTGCAACTTTAGCTTTTTTTAAATATTTAGCCTTTTCTGCCATTTTTTTTCCTCATAGAAAATGAATTGAGCTCATTTTAATCCTTCAGATCTTTAGACGTGTTAACAACCTTTTACTGATCCTTTCACATTTTGGTCTGCTTCAGCTTCTTTTAGCTTTATTCTACTAACTTAAACTATTTTTCAGCTAATTTCAGCTGCTTTGTGCTCCTTTCAGGTTCTTTGTTAACTACAACATTTCTTCTAACTTCTTTCTGATCATTTCAGCTTGTTATGCTCCTATTAGCTTATTTCTATAAGTTTAAGCTTTTTCCTACCATTTCAGCTACTAACCAACAAAGTTCATGCTCAATCATCCAGGTACCAAATCCAATAATCCTCAGTCGGGTCATCTGGACAGTTTGTTTTTAGAGAGACTTTTCGCCCTCTATCTGGAGGGCGAAGATGGTTTCTGGGGGCCGTCCTGTCCCTCGTCGACTCCTCCCAGGCAGGCAGCAACAGCCAAAGTGGTTCAAGGCAACAAAGTTCATGCTCAATCATCCAGGTACTATTTAGCTGTTTTTATGCTAATTTGAACTTCTTCGGCGAATTCCACTTTTCTTTATCTTTTTCAGCTCTTTCTGCTTCCTTCTGGTTGTTTAAGTTTCTTCTTCCTTTTTAGTTAATTTTTCAGATATTTTTTAAACTACCGGTAATTTTAGTTTTTTTTTTGGTTAAATTCCTAATTTTGTGCCCAGTTCTGCTTATTTAAACCTAATTCTGCAAATATGTGTTCTTTCTGCTTTCTTCTGCTAATTTAAGCTTGTTCTTCCATTTCAGCATGTTTTTAGCAATAATTTCAGCTGTTTTTCAGCAAGGCCTTCTGCAATGAGCATCCACACTGCATTTGGGCATGAAATGTGATTTCTCTAGTTTTGTTTGTTTTTTGTTTGGGTGGAATGTGAAACTCCTGGATCACTTGTGCACCATCATAGTGATTTTGGAGGAAACTGTTCATCTCACAGATAACGAACACGTCTGACAAACTTTGAGTTCTGCTTTCTGCAATAACTTAGTTAGGGTAGGCAAGTATAAGCCTTGGCTTCAGCCTATTCCTTTTTTGGTAAATTATTGATTTACCATTTTATATTGTTTTCCTTTTGTTTGTAATGTTTTCAATTTACCAAAATAAAGTTGAGTTGAGTTTTGCATTCTGCTAAATAAGGAGAAAGATTTGCTGATTTGTTTGTTACGCAACAGAGAAAATTTGAACATTACAGATAAAATGCTCAGCGTGATTATAATCTCTTAGTGTACAGACCAACTTCAAAGTCAACACTTCTACGTCTCAAAAAGGAGTTCATTTAAACATTTGGTTGGAAGTGGCTCCAAAAATCATCAAAAGCATGACTTCAGTTCAAAACAGCAACTTGATGTCGGAAGACTACGAGGCAGAAGACATGAAGTCGTCTATTGTGAGCTTAACAGGCGTACTAACCTTCAATTTTGTATATGAAAGTAAAGAAATGGAAACAGTTGTTTAAACATTTCTAATGGGTGGTGGTTAATTATTTTGCGACACCCACAAACTTTGTGCATGCACATACGGTATGTTAAGCTTTGGCCCAAGCCTATTTGTGGGTGTCTTGGTACAGATTGTAGGGAATCTGTTGAAACTATATGTATATTTTCAAGGTCGAAGTTTGCCCTGCCTCCAAGACCATGCACTTTGGTAAAAAAGTCCCTTTAAATTTTTTTTAAGTAATGTCAACTTCTGTAATCAAACAAAAGTTGAAAATGGACACAAGTGAACCATGTGATTTTAGATTTTATGGTGGAAATTCAAGTTCTGAAGTCAAGCCACGCCCACACCATATGACCAAAACTCAAGCTTTTGATAACCTTTAATATTCGTAATGAAACACTGACCAAGTTTGAAGCGGACACTCCCAATGCTTTAGGAGAGGTTATTTCAACTACGACATGAGTAAAACCCTAAAACGGCTACTTGGATTCATAACGGAATACTTAAGTTGGATTTAGGTCGTACCTCTAAGAGACTTTTTGTGTGCCTTAGTCGGATCTACATGTGTAACAATTGTCAGACCTCTAAGTGAAAGTAGGTCTTAGTGGTGCCAAATCGGTGGTGCTTATTATGAGCCACTTAGCCCCGCCTCTTTTTGAGACTCTCAAAACTTTCACTTCCCAAAATTTCCACTTTTTTAATACGTTAAAGCCTCCAAAAAGGCTAATGAGAAAAAAGAAAGAGAAGCAGACAGAGGAAGAGGAGAAGTAGAAAAAAGAAGTAGGACGAGAAGAAGGAGAAGCAGAGGAAGAAAAATATAGTTCTCAGATCACAAAAAATAAATCAAGCCGACTCACCTGGAGGTGGGCCTGTGGTTGAGCAAGGTATCCTCTGTAACACTGGTGCGAGGGGAGTGGCTTGGTGACTGCCGGGGCGACTGATGCGGTGACAACGCTGGGCTGAAAGGTAAAGGATGCTGGTACTTCTGCTGCCATAGCTCCACCCCAAACGTGCCACCGCCACATCCCGGTGAGCCCAGATCAAGGAGGGCAGTGTCATGCAGCTCTTCGTCTACATTATCGTTAACATGGGAGAAAGACTCACAAGAGGAGAGGTCCGACACCCAGCTCCTGGACGACAAGCTGCTGCAGGGACTTGGGGTGAGCGTTGCTTCCCGATAACAGGCGTCCAGAGGAAGGTAGAGGTGATTTCTGTGCCACGGTGGTTCAACATACCCCCCCTCTGCACCATCAGCTGCCAAAACCTCCAGGTTACTGCCTGCCTCCACATGAATGTTGTGACTTATGGAGGTAATCTCAATGCTTGGGCAGTCAAAGGATCTGGGGTTCTCCTGGGGTCCACAGTGATGCCCCTGAGATCGAGAACCGGCATCCTCGTAATCATCTGGAACATGTAGACATGGTGGGGGGCTCTGCAGCTCCTGGTTCAAGAGCTGCTCCAGGAAATCCTGCGTGGATGGGTTCTTTATATCTAAATCTGAAACTGTAGGGTGACAGAAAAATACAAAATAAATATACAGTATGTGGCTATATATTAAAGCCCGGTCGATATATCGGTAAGGCCGATATGGGCGTTTTGGGGACATATCGTGATAATTGTCCCATCATGTGCCGATATAAACACTTATAATTTTCACCCCTTAAATGCTGGGAACAAGCCGTGTCCTTACTTGCAATTTACAACTTTGTACAACGTAACCAGCAGGGGGCGCAACTAAACTACTTTCAAGTCGAGCAATGCTGCACACTTGACACAACACAGTCGAGAGAAGAGGGAGCAACTGAATACAGTGTAGAGTATTATGCTGAACATACCATGGTAAATGTATTTTAACTGAGCTGTAAAATAAATCAACATTAATACATTTTCTTAAATCCTCCAACCTGCTTGTCTTTAGCTACGTGCCTCTCAAGTTAGCAAGCTAACGTTTAGAAAACCTAACAAAGGCTACAGCCTTGTACAACTTTATCCAGAACAATAAATCTAGCGAAGAGGTAAAATAAATCAATGTTAGTAACATTATCTTTGTCGTCCTCAATGAAATGTTTGTCTGAAATCTTTACTTCTCTGCAAAGAAAAATAAACTCTGCTGCGTAGACCTTCACCGTACATGACTGACTGTTTGAACAATGAACAGGAAGGTGCTTCTTTGTTTAATTTATATTTTTGTAACACACTTGATAACTTTATGGTGAATAGTGGAAGATAGAAAATGTGAATTAGGAAGACTGTTTCTATGACCAGTGCTCCACTTGTAAACCTGGGACAACGTATAGGTGGATCTGATTAGCTTAGCTTCATGGTCGCTAACAGCTGCGCTAAATAAACAAGCCCCGCTCCACTCGTTGTTTTCTTAGATTCTTGGGAGTGGACAAAGATCAAAAATTTTCAGCCAACATATCGGTCATCGCCTCATCCTTTCCCTCCCAATATCATTATTGAGGATAGTCAAAATCTCCATATCAGTCAGGGCTTTATGTGTGTGTGTGTGTGTGTGTGTGTGTGTGTCACACACACTCTCTCTCTCACACAAATCTACCACATAAATCATTATAAAATCTTTATAGTACAACATACTTATTGATTTTAATGTTTGTATATTACCTTACCAAAACAGCAAACAATGCTAGATATTTAATTATTTTTTCTATTATTAAATAAACTACAAATACTTCATAATAAAGTTGTAAAGTCCTCTTATATCCCACAGTGTACAAGCCCAGATTTTCCATGTAGATTAGCCTCAAAATGAAACAAACAGCAGAAGATTAGGTAAAAAAGCATCTACTGTATACCTCTGTATAGTGGAATATGACAGCAACCATTCAGAGACGGGATTAATGAGATTAACTACAATCCCTGAGAACTGAGAAGATCTGCACTGATATTTACTTAATAAAATACCCATACTCATCATGACATCATCATTTTTACACACCATCAAATACACAAAGAAATGGGAAATATGACTTAACATACATGGCCTTTTTTACTAAACAGAACTTTATGAAGTTATTTTGTAGTATACTGTACATATGAATGAGCTCATTTCTTCTTATTTAATTAAATGAAGGAAATGTTTAATGCACAGAGTTAACATGTCATTTGTATTTGATATGAGAAATACACACATTTAGGTGTATTGGGTTAAGAGTTACATTTAGAGACTTTAATTTTTTCTCATTATCATTCAAATTTTATCAAAATATTCTGCTGGTGGCCAAATAAAACGTTAAGAAGGACCAGATTTGGCCTGCAGGCCGTGACTTTGGCATTAGTGCATTAGACTATAGGAACTAAACACAACAAACAAGTGTACATATAATATAATATATAAAGAGGTGGAAGAGGAATAACATTTACATTTTATAAACTGAAGAAATCTACAAACAAACCGTTTAATATTCAGCAAACCGTGCACAGCAAAAAGTGCTGTCGTCCTGCGACTGAATAACACTTTAACATTTTTTACTGTACCTGTACTTGTCATGTTTACCCTTCTCTACTCGTCATTTCCTCCTTCCCTAACAGAGAGCTTTAACTGTTTACTATTTGTGCATTTTGAGTTGGACCAACCTGCAGTGAAGGAGGACGAGGAGGAGGAGGAGGAGGAGGAGGAGGAGGAGGAGGGCTGAGCTTGTTATTGTTATATATAGTAGTACTGTAGTATTTAATACTACACGGTCTGAATCTTGGTGAATGACTGTCTCCAACGGTTCACTCAGTTCAGCTGCACACACGTCTAGCTGTGACTATAAATACAACTCGGTCAGACGCACACGCCCAAACGGTGCATGCAAAACATGTGTGAAAGCAGCCATTGTGACCTGCTTCAGTAACTCCACTCCTTCACAAGCTACTCTGAATGTACAGAACAGGAACGAGTTAGACGTGATGCAGTCGACGGCAACACAGGCCATCGCCTCGGACGCCTTCTGCCAGAGAGGGGCACCTCTGCTGCAGATAATTAATCAATTAATTAATTAATTAATTAACAAACCAATAATTAAATGAATGAATGATAAAAATGTGTTATGGTGGTGCAGTTGGTGAAGCTGCTGCCTCTCAGCGAGAAGGTTGCCAGATCAAATCTCAGCCGAGGGACTCTCTGGGTGGAGTTTCCTCCCGCAGACCAACAAACTGTCCCTATGTGAGACAGAGAGAGACGGGTTGTTGTCTCGTTTGTCTCCAGGTGTCCCTGTGATGGACTGGAGACCTGTCAGGAAAGTCTCCATCCTGAAGCTGAGCTCATCCTTCAAGTTGTATCTTCACTGGTGACCTGGGCTGATCTGGACTCAGTGTGACCCGGATCCTGGAGGCTGCAGGGAACAGACAGGGTTCGGTCTGGTTCTGGTCCAGACCGGGCAGAGGTGGTGGACTAATCCTGGGCAGCCTTGTGCGCAGTGTGTCCCTCTTGAAGTGGCAGCACGTGCACATCAACCTGGACGGGGTGGTGGGCTTGTCATGTAGCTGAACGGAACTGAGCTTCTGCAGAGCTGGTGAGCAGTGCACCATTGAAATGTAGCAGCAGCTACAATAAACAATGTGTTGTGTGTCCCTGGGCAAGACACTTAACCCCGAGTTGCTCCCGGTAGGTCTGGATGGCGCCTTGCAAGGCAGGCTACCACTACCGGTGTATGAATGTCTGAATGAATGGGTGGATGGCTGGTATTGTAAAGCGCTTTGGGGCTCCTCACAGGGGGCTGGAAAGCGCTATATAAATAAGCTCCATTTACCATTACCATTTACCATTTAAACATACATGACGTACCGGTAGGTTAAGAGTTTAGAAGTTTGTTAGCGCGTGGGAAGGGTTTATAAAGCCTTAAAATATATATTAAAATGGCAGCATGACGGCTCAATGGTTAGCACTGTTGCTTCACAGCAAGAAGGTCCTGGGTTCAATCCCCAGTTGGACCTGGGGTCTTTCTGTGTGTAGTTTGCATGTTCGTCTCGTGCTTGTGTGGGTTTTCTCCGGGTACTCCGGTTTCCTCCCACAGACTAAAAACATACATGTTAGTCTGCCTCCAGGCCCAGGCCTCCCTTTAAAAGAGATCTGTGACCTGACTGGGATTGCCTGGTTAAATAAAGGTTAATAAATAATAATAAAATAAATATAGTGTTACTACTTCATGGTTTTTCACACATCACAGGGTGTTTGGAACATAACCCCCGTGGTAATCAAGAGATAAATGCAACTCATAGAAACAAAATTAATTCTTCTTTCCTACTTTATATGAAGAAGAATGACAACAGACTTCATGCAGAGGTTTAACAGTGAGCATGTACTGTGTGTCTGAAGATGGCAACGAGTCAGGCAACAAGTCAGGCAACAAGCTTCAACATGGCAACACAGCAACAAGTCAGGCAACAAGCTTCAACATGGCAACAAGTCAGGCAACAAGCTTCAACATGGCAACACAGCAACAAGTCAGGCAACAAGCTTCAACATGGCAACAAGTCAGGCAACAAGCTTCAACATGGCAACGAGTCAGGCAACAAGCATCAACACGGCAACAAGTCAGGCAAAAAGCTTCAACATGGCAACGAGTCAGGCAACAAGTCAAGGCAACAAGTTCAGGCAAAAAG
>JBBPBX010000315.1:71033-116779 GCA_038048925.1 Garcialebias charrua
CTCAGACGTTTGCACTGGGCCAGGGGTCATTTAAAATGGAGTGTGGCAAAATGGAAGACTGTTCTGTGTCAGATGAGTCACGATTTGAAGTTCTTTATGGAACACTGGGACGCCATGTCATCCAGACCAGAGAGGACAAGGATAGCCCAAGTTGTTATCAACGCTCCGTTCAGAAGCCTGCATCACTGATGGTATGGGGTTGCATGAGCGCTTGTGGCATGGGCAGCTTGCATGTCTGGAAAGGCACCATTAATGCAGAGAACTATGTTCAGGTTCTAGAACAACATATGCTCCATCTAGACGTCATCTCTTTCAGGGAAGACCCTGCATTTTTCAACAAGATAATGCCAGACCACATTCTGCAGCAATCACAACATCATGGCTACGTAGGAGAAGGATCCGGTACTGAAATGTCCAGCCTGCAGTCCAGATCTTTCACCTATAGAGAACATTTGGTGCATCATAAAGAGGAAGGTGCAACAAAGAAGGCCCAAGACGATTGAACAGTTAGAGGCCTGTATTAGACATGAATGTAGAGCATTCCTATTTCTAAACTTGAGAAACTGGTCTCCTCTGTCCCCAGACGTCTGTTGAGTGTTGTAAGAAGAAGGGGGGATGCCACACAGTGGTAAAAATGGACTTGTCCCAACTTTTTTGGGATTTGTTGACGCCATGAAATTTTGAATCAACATATTTTTTTACATTTTCTCAGATTAAATTTTTGATCCGTCATCTATGTTCAATTACGAATAAAATACAGTATTGTCATTTTAAAATATTGTCAATATAACAATTTGCCATCTCCACATCATTGCATTCAGTTTTTATTCACAATTTGTTTAGTGTCCCAACTTTTTTGGAATCCAGTTTGTATAAAGATAGTCAACTAAAACTTACACAGATAGTAAAAGAGCTTGTGGAAGGACCTGGAACAATTCTGTGCAGGCAGGAGACGGCATGGAGAACCGGTGGGACTCCATGAGCGGGAGGGAAGGGCACATTCCCGCATCATCTCTTGGAAATGGCGGTGGTCTCTTTGTGACAAATTTATAAAATAGCACTTCTCTTTTAACAACAGAAATCGGTGGTCTCTTTGTGACAAATTTATAAAATAGCACTTCTCTTTTAACAACAGAAATACCTGATCCTCCTCCTCTGACATCACCTGAAAATAAAAATCCACTCTGAAAACAGCGCCATCCGTGATGAATCTGATCGCGCGTGACGTGCGCTGCAGAGGGAGGACGCATCAGGATTTATAATCTCTCATTTTTTCTTCGCAATTCTCGATTGAGTATGAAAAGTTCGCAAGAAAGCGACAGTCTACATGTCAGAAGATCTGACATCTGAAGTATCACGAAGCCTTAAGATGGAGCTCATTCCTGTGAGTGTTGCACGGTCTGACCTTCAGGGTGAAGTTACTCCTGAGTCCTAGGAAGATTTGCAGATATCGTATTAAATGTTTTCACTACTGAATATTATTTCTCCATATCTTTGACCATTTGAAGGCTGATGGGCAGCAACACTTGCTTTTCTAAGGTCATTGCTGATGTCTCTCCACCTTGACGTTGTGCACAAACGCAGGTGATCCCATAGATGTTGATCAGTTAATCATTATAATTAATTGATTAGCAGGTCCTGGCTGGTATCAAACCTCTGAATTCTTGGGGAAGCCATGAGGATGGAGCGATGATTTCACACAATCTTGTGGTGCTTGTTTTATTATTTTCAGGTTTTGTTGAATAAATAATGGCATGATGTAAAATATGTAGTATTGTTGGAAACATTTAGGACCTATCACAGATAACATATATTAATAGTAAATTATCCAACAGCCAACTTTTAAGTACATTCTTGGTAAATAACTCATGGCAAATATTGTACACAGATAATGAGTAAAACCTGCCAAAATACAGTAAAAGCTCAAACTGCTAATCTACAGGCACAGAGATAATTTCACCTCTCATTTTAAGAGGTGCTCAACCCACTGTGAAACGGTAGCTCCGCCCCCAGACCAGATTCAAAAACCCTCATGAAAATGGGTGTGTCGGGAGACAAGGAGGGGAGGAGGTGGGTGGTTGAGCTGCGTTCACGCCCCCTCTAGCAACAAACTAAAACAAACTAAAACTCCAGCAAACAACTTACAGCAAGCAACAACAAAGAATAAATATGTAGATGTATTTATCTATTCCCACCCGATCTATCCAAAACAATTGGCTTTAGGAAAAAAAAATGAAAATAATACTACACGGTATGCCGTGACCAGGGTTCGAACCTGGGTCTGTCGGATCCCAAACCTGCACTTCCACCACTGCCCCAACTTGGCATACATGCTTCACTCGTCCATCGCACTAGGGATGCGCGGTATAACCGGTACACGGTATAAACGATATAAATTTAGCCTACGATAGAGATCTGTCTTCTACCGGCTAACCGCAGAAAATCACAGTTGTCCGATTTAATCTTTACTTTTTTTAGTTTAAAACTGTGCATATGTGGTGTTGAAGTGTACAATCAAAGTTGTCAGAGTTAATCGATACTTTTTTGTGTTGAAAACTGTGCGTAAGTGATGTTAAAAGTATTTTCTTCGAGTGCTAAGCTACAAGCTAACTTCGTCCGGCTTGCCGTAGTTTTACCTTATTCGGACGCATGCGCAAAACGATGCGTTCCGTCGAAAGTTTTTTTTGTGTGTGTCGAAAGTTAAAGTAAGCGTTGGTCAGCTTTAGAGAAACCTGCACTCTGATCTGGGAAATAGAACGCTGTGTTGTGTGATTTTACTGCGAGACCCTCTGGTCAAAGCCACAGAGTAAACTGGTTCTTCTTCTGGTCGCCTTGTCAGCTCTCCTTAAAGCTGAAGGAGACGCCCTCTAGAGGGTTGGAGGGTGAAGTGTTTTCAGTGTAAAATGCTGCTCTGCTGTTCGTTTCTAAGTGACAATATTGGAAACTGTTAAGAGTTAACAACATATTCTTTAGTTTAAAACTTATGGCTAAAACTACACAAGATATTTTTATATTTTGCACTGTTTTGCACTGCAAGAAAGAAGCCTAATGCTTGAGTTGTTAATTATTTAAAAACTCTGGACCTAGTAGTGAAATTTTCTGAATAGAGATTATTTTGTGGTGTAGCAGTTTTCAAAATAAATTATGGCAAAAGGACACCCTATGCTTTTTTTTTCATTTCTATTGCAATTTTTATACCAAAAACATATCGCGATATATATCGTTATCGCCACCCTTCACAATACATATCGTGATATGAATTTTAGGCCATATCGCACATTCCTACATCGCACCATAAGAAAACGAATACAACAAAATAGTTATGACGTGAAAAGTATTCTTGAAATAAATAAGTTAAAATATACAAATAACTACTGTAGTGCCATTCCAAAAACTATAATATGCTTTGTTGCAGTACTTTTCCGGAGTGCAATGTACCACTTCCATATAAGGTATGAACTGCAGCGAGGACCTTCTCATCTCTGCAGGGGATTGGCTCGGCTTGAACCACTTTCGTGACGACAGAGTGTACAAGACACGTCAGAGTGAACAGTCCTTGACCAATAAGAAAATTAAGCTGCAATTCCTCTGTTCAACCCATAGGGTTACCGTAAACACGTTTTTAAGACCAAATATTGCCGATTTAAACTAATACGCACAAATATGTGAAGATTAACACAGACATAGTGCTATACAACATTTTAGACACATTCTAGAGAGTTTATCAGCTAAAAAAAAGTTAATTTGGAGTTTAGTTCCTCTTTAATACCATCACTTGTAAATTAAATTAAATAAAACTCAGAGTATCTTTTAAAAACTGCTCTAAGAGTATATGCTAAGCAATGACGACACAAAACCATAATTGTTAAAAACGTTTAAGTAATATTTTCTAAAATTGAGAATATTTTTGTTTTATACAGTATTTAAAGATCACAACGTGGAAAATAATCAATAATAATCCAGAAAGTCAACACGTTTTTAGTCTTAATTTTGAAACGCTAACAGCCCAACTTCCGGTGTCACTTCCGGTGTCACTTCGTCTCCTAGCTTGATTCGGCGGTCGTTGAAATGACACGCACTGCTGTTTTTACAGTCCTCATCTCATCTGAATGTAAAACTCAGCCCCTCAGCGCAGTTTTTATACATAAAAACCTTAAAAAAATATATATAATAAAAGTGTTGAAAGGGAACCGAACTAACCTGTGTCACTCACTTCCATCAGACTGAAAGCAGAACTCCGTCTTACGAGGCGTCAGCAGCAACTCAGCGACAGAAATTAACAACAAAGAGTCGCTTCTCGACAACTCGGCGGCAGATAAATACTTCTGTGTCCGCGGAAATTCAAAACGAAGTCCACTGTTCAGAAAACTTCTCCACCGTGTCCGTGAAGTGACTTCTTCAACTCCGCTGCTGTTTCATCCTGCTGCTGCGTTCAAGGAAACTCGGAAACTACAACACCCGATTGAAGGCTTGGATTAAAGTGAAACGACAGACTAAACTGTTTATTAGTTCAAATTCAACAAATATTAGCAGAACATTAGCATTACATTACTATTTTTAAATAATGTTTATAGATTCCCTTTATTTAAAATATAACCCCCCCCCCTTTTTTTTTTTTTTACTGGTAATGTAAATACCAAGGGCTGTGTGTGTGTGTGTGTAGATGGATGGGGCCTGAGTTTCTTTGGATTCAGGGACCCCCCTCATATCTCTCATATTTATACAATAATTATCTTCAATTTGTCTCTTTAATGCAATGGAAATATTTGTGTAAAATAATTAATAGCTACCTGTTCTTTAAGTGTTAATACAATTATTATACTTTTAAACATGGGGTGTTTTTCATTCAAGACACAATTAACAAAAAAATTAATTTCAACTTCCAAAAATTACAGTTTTGGAAAATTAACAGCATCAAAAACCAGTTTAAAACTTCACGTAATGAACATAAATTTATTGCCACTTCTTCAAATTATTACAGAAAACGCTTTACAAAAAACTGAACATTAAGTTATGGCTTCATTTGTGAACTGATCGATGCTGGAAAGTAAATAATAATAATAATAATAATGTGTGTGTGTGTGTGGGGGGGGGGGTCTGTGGGGCGTCCTTTTCCAGAAAACTTCGAGATGTGGTTTCCNGATTTTTAAATTAAATTTATCCATCCATCCATCCATCCATCCATCCATTTTCTTCCGCTTATCCGGGGTCGGGTCGCGGGGGTAGCAGCCTAAGTAGGGAGGCCCAGACTTCCCTCTCCCCAGCCACTTGGAGCAGCTCCTCTGGGGGAATCCCAAGGCGTTCCCAGGCCAGCCGAGAAACATAGTCCCTCCAGCGTATCCTGGGTCTTCCTCTGGGTCTCCTCCCGGTGGGACATGCCCGGAACACCTCACCAGGGAGGCGTCCAGGAGGCATCCTAACCAGATGCCCGAGCCACCTCAACTGGCTCCTCTCGATGTGGAGAAGCAGCGGCTCTACTCCGAGTCCCTCCCGGATGACTGAGCTTCTCACCCTATCTCTAAGGGAGAGTCCAGCCACCCTGCGGAGAAAACTCATTTCAGCCGCTTGTATCCGAGATCTTTATTCATTAAATTTATTCATTTTAAAATAAACACACACAAAAAAATCACAAATGTGACAATACAATATCAGAAATAAAATGAAGGGTGGCAGAATGAAGAGAAAATCTTATGATATCTGCCCCCTAATTTACCAACCTATTTTAATAGGTTGGTAAACATCTACAAGCTTGTAAAAAATAAAAAAATTTAAACTTTTTTTTTTTTTTGCAGACCCCCAAGCACTGGTTTGTGGACCCCCTGGGATCGGGAGACAGAACCACAGCTCTACCCAAGGAGCCCAGCTGAGCTCAGCTTGAGGGGTTACCCACATCTAGCAGGACCATTAAAGTCTGGTGCACGGAGCCATGGGCAGCAGGGCCTTGGTACTCTGACCGAAGCTTATCGAAGCTGACTATTGGGACATGGTTCGTCACCCTCTGTTTCGGTGCCTGAGATTGAGAGGTACCACTCGATATAGTCGGGCTCACCCCACTGCACAGAGCAGACACTGGAGACAATCCTCTTCCACTCCGGCTTTACCATGGCGAGAGGCAGTGGACTAGGATGAGCCTACAGCTCCAGCTTGGCACCAGAGTGTTGGCGTTGTTGTTCCTGGTAAATGAGAAGGTATCTTTCCTCTCATGGGGGAGATGGGTTCTGTTTGTGCTCATGTGCCAAATGGCAGTTTGAAAAAGCTTGGAGATGCTAGAAGGTGCTCCAGCTGGAGACTCCTGTATTCTCCTGAGGGTCTTCAATGTCCACCTGGGTCGCAACTGTGTAGGACATAATCAGAAGGAACAGCCTCTACTGAACCTGTTAGAGTTCAGTTGAAAGGTCCAACTGTTGTTGGACATCCAACAGAGCTTCAACTGCATCCCATTGAAGGCGGGGCACACCGAGTCAAAACGGGCCATGTTCTATGCCTCCGGTGTCATGGCGGCTGCTTTAAGCTGTGCCTGCAGGTTGTTCCAGCAACCGAAGTGGGCTGCAGTCCAGAATACTGTTGAGGAACTGGATCCAAGAAGATTAAACCATCAGGGGCTGAGGCAGGGTTCATTTCTTCATAAGTGGACACATTTTAAAATCTTCTGGATGTCTATCTTTTTAATTGTTTCTGTGCATTAAAATACTATTTAAAAAACCAGCTAAATACTAAATAATAAATACTAAATACCCCTCTCTATATAGGTCGTGGTTCAAATTTCATGGACTCACTTTTTCACAGTTTTTCAAAGATCGTCAAGTTTAATATTACTCACGTGATTGGGACTGTACAAGATTTAAAAAATAATTAAAATAAGTACTTCGGACCGGTACTGCCATTTTGTAGTTTTTTTTCAATAAGCCTAAAGCCAGTCAAAAGAACTACACTACCCAGAAGCCAACAGTGCTTCCAGCCTCTGCTTAAAAAAAGGAAAGAAAGTATGGAAGCGTAGTGCTGCCACCTGGTGAAAATATTTTTTGGGGCTTATGTAGTAATAACGTGATATGTATCACGTTATAACGTGATATGTATCACGTTATAACGTGATATGTATCACGTTATAACGTGATAGTATCACGTAATAACGTGATACGTATCGTATCACGTTATTACGTGATACATATCACGTTATTAAGTGTTAATTTTTTTGTTTGTTTGTTTGGTCTACTCAAACAATTTTATAACTACTACACCGAAAGTTGCCAAATTAGAAGAGTAATTAATAATTTGTGCTAATGCAGAATAAAATACTATATTTTACATATCATATATATATATACATATATACATACACACACAAACACATAAATATACATGTACATATACATATGTGTATTCCAAATAAAATGAGACATTAAAGAAAGTGTGATTAAAAACTGAATGCAATGATGTGGAGATGTGAAATGCCAATTTTATTCACAATAGAACATAGATGACACATCAAAATTTAAATGTTTGGAAATGTAACATTTTTACGGACCAATATGTTAATTGAAATTTTCACATTAAAAAATCCTAAATAAACTTTGGACAAATTGAAATAAGTCGTTTTAAAAATTTGTTAGAGAATATAACAGCCCAATTAACGCTAAATAGGTCAATTACACAACCATATTGCTTATAAAAAGATCTCAGAGTGTCAGTGTCTCTCACAAGCAGGGGTATGCAGAGCACACTAAAGCGGCAGGTGCTTAAAAAAAAGGCACATACCGCATTTTAGGAGAGAATATAAACAAAGTAACATAACACAGCTTTCAGAGTTTAATAAACAATGATAAATTGCTAATTTGAAATAATATGGAGCAATGAAACATGTTAGTGTACTGTAATATGTAAAAAAACAAAAGAGTTGCCTGGGAGAGTCTGTCCATATGACAGCTATCAGTCGTACACAGCACAAATCTGGCCTTTATTGAAGAGTGTCAAGAAGAAAGCTATTTCTCAAATATATCCTTAAGAAAATGTTGTTTCAAGTTTGTCACAAGCCACCAGGGAGACACACCAAGCATGTGGAAGACGTTGCTCTGGTCACCTGAATCCAAAATCAGAACTGTTTGTCCACAATTCAAAACTATCAGTTTGGCTTTAAAGCAACACAGCTCATCACCCTGAACACACCATCCACTGTCAAACATGGTAGTGGCAGCATCATGGTTTGGGCCTGCTTTTCTTAAGCATGGGCATGGAAGATGCTCAGAATTGATGGAAAGATGGATGGTGCCAAATACTGGAACATTAAGGAATAAAACCTGTTTGAGTCTTCAAGAGACCTGAGACTGTGATCGAGTTTTATCTTCCATCAAGACAATGATCAAAAACATAAAGTCATATCTACAATGGAATGGTTCACAAATAAATGTGTCCAGGTGTTGGAATGGCCAAGTGAAATTCCATACCTGAATCCATTGATAAAACAATCTACATCCAACCTCACTGAGCTCTAGCTGTTCCTCAAGGAGGAATGGGCTAAAGTTTCATTCTCTTGAGGTGCAAAGCTGATAGAGACATACCCCAATAGATTTACTGCTGTAATTACTGCAAGAGGCGGCACTACAAAGTATTAATGCAAGGTGGCCGAATAATATTGCACGCCCAACTTTTCTGTTTTTTTTTTAAAGTTTGACACAGCCTCTACATTTCATTACACTTCATGATTGTGTCCCACTTGTTGATTGTTCACCAAAAATTAAAATATATATTTGTTTGAAGACAGAAATGTGGCAAAAGGTTTCAAATTTTTTAAGAGGGCAGGATACTTCTGCAAGGCACTACATATTTACAATATATAGGTTACATACATACAACATACATCTGCTGTAAATTCTAACCAACCGTTTCTTATGTACACCATTCCACATAGGAGGCAGAGGACAATTGTATTCATATTCACACTGTTTATGTTTATTAAATTTGTTCTTTTTTTTTTTAGAAAATAAACACAATACAAGACAATCCCATAAATGATAATGTACAAAATATTACCCTACACTATTACACTATTATGTAAACTATAGACTGACATCAGTCATTTCACTATAAATAGTTTAAGACCTAGAATTAATTTAAATAAGATACATAAGTTCACCCTGCATGCAGAGTTTTGGACTAACTATGATCTTAGGTTGAGAACGGACTGAGTTGCAGCCGTTTTGGTCGAACTAGAAAAATATCTACAAGTAATTTCATGCACATAAAAAGGATGCAATGCTCAGAGTGGGTGTTGTGAATGACTCTCTGTAACTACCACAAACATTTTTGTTAAAAAAGGCAGTGTTTTAATCTGGACTGCTTACTCAAAGAATTGGGTTAATGGTTTCTAAAGAGAAACACAAACTGCAGTCAGTGTTCGTTGATCACATTAATGGGCATTTTAAAGGGAGCAAGCTAAGAACTACAACCTGATGGCGTTTCATAGAAAATGCAGATGTTTGATAAGGAATAAATGTGGGGAAAAAAAACTGCTCGTGTTTAGTTTTCATGAAACTGGGAAAAACCACATTAAGCTTATTTTGAGTGAAGTTGCTAGATTGCTAAATTGCTAGATCAATTGCAGTACTGTATAAAGTCAGGGATTTTTTAATTGATAAAGCTCTGCATATGTTGTATAACACAATCATTGCTCCACATTTAATCTATTGTATTGAGGTTTGGGGAAAAGCGTGCAAAACAATTACAAAGCCTGTTTTTATTTTACAAAAGAGAGCTGTAAGAGTAATCACCAGAAAACATTTCAGTCACCCATCAAACACCTTGTTTCTTCAGCTAAACTTACTGAAATTCCAGGAATTGGTAGAATATAGTATTTTATCAGTTATGTATAGGGCTCATAATAACACATTACCTTTAAATATCCAAAGAAATTTTATAAAAAGACAAAGTTGTTACAATCTCAAGGGAACAGAGATATTCATCAAACCACAATTCAGAACCAGCTTAAAGGGACGGTCTACCTCAATTCAGGGAGTTCGATTGTGGAATGCTCTGGAGAGTGATGTTAAAAATGCAAAATCAATGTGTACATTTAAGAAAAAGGTCAAAAAGGACTTGCTCCAAAACTATATATGATGTAACTTAGTGTGTTTGTGTATCACACTTATGTTGTACTTATGATGTAGCTTAGTGCGTTTGTGTATTACAGTTAGAAAAATTAAGTAGTTTTTCATTTGTGACGCAGTTTGTGTATTACAGTTAGAAAAAAAGAAGTAGAATTATTCATTTTTGTGATGTAGTTTGTGTAAAGGATTATGAGGAGGTCAATATTAATACTGACCTCTTTACCTTAATTAATTTACTTATTCAGATTGAATAGTAATTTCACGGATTCTTTTCTTTTTCAGTTTACCCAATATTTCTGTGATCTTTATGATGGATAAATAAACAGAGCTATAGAGTGACAATGGACACGTTAACTTAGTTGGTATGCCAGGCGACACTACCATTTATTTAAAATAAATCACTAAATTAACACCATTACACTTGATTGATATGATTTCACTTTCTTTCAATTTAATACGTCAGCACACTTAAATTCAACACAACAGACTTCAATACTGGATGTTAACATATTTAGTCTGTGGGCTCTTTAGCTTAAAATAGTTTCCAGCTTAGATTGAGAGAAAAAGATAGGAGGAAGATGGTTTAAAGGAAATTATCTTGAGCATGTTACCAAAGTGACACTTCTCATCAGATTTCTGCTAATCAGATTTCAGATTTCCTCCACCATAACCCTCAGCACTGGCTCTCCTCAGGGATGTGTGCTGAGCCCCCTTCTGTTCACTCTGCTCACATATGATTGTACAGCCACACTTCCAGGCTGTCATATTGTTAAGTTTGCAGATGATACAGCGGTGGTGGGATGCATCACAAACAATGATGAGTCCAGCTACAGACAGGAGGTGAAACACCTGGAGAGCTGGTGCAAAGAGAATAATCTTCACATGAATGTGAAGAAGACAAAGGAGATGATTGTGGACTTCAGAAGGAACAAACACACCCATGCCCCACTGATAATAGGCGGGTCTGCAGTGGAAGTGGTCTCCAGCTACAAATACTTGGGTGTACACATGAATGATAACCTCAGCTGGAGCAACAACACCACCAGCCTGATCAAGAAAGGTCATCAGAGACTCTACTTCCTCAGACGGCTGAGACGAGCTGGTCTGAGCAGCCCAGTTCTCACCTCCTTCTACAGGTGTGCAGTGGAGAGCATCCTGTGCTCCAGCATCAACGTGTGGCATGGAGGCTGCACAGTTGAAGAGAGGAAAGCTCTGCAGAGAGTGGTGAAGGCTGCACAGAAGTCTGTTGGAGTCAGTCTCCCCACCATCACAGACATTTACACCTCTAGATGCAGGAAAAGAGCCACCTGTATCATGAAAGACCTCACTCATCCAGCACACTCACTCTTTGCCCCACTCCCCTCAGGACGGAGGTTGAGGAGCATCAAGTGTAGAACCACTAGACTGAGGAACAGCTTCTACCCTGAGGCTGTTAGACTCATGAATAAATAAAAATAAAATTAAAATAAACACTGCAAAATATCACATCATGCTGATGCTGATATGTTTTCTTGTTGCTGTGTTCATCTGTGTTCATCTGTGACCATCTGCTCATACAAACTCATGTTCGTGCTGCTGTTTATTCCCACTATATTAGGCTTAGTGTATTACTAGTTGATGTTTTTCTTAGTTAGTTCTCGATGTTATTACTGTTTTTCTCTTTCATTTGTTGTTGGATGTAACTGGGACCTCGTGTACATAATCTCGTTTTCATCTCATGTACCACATGCGGTGCAAATGACAATAAAGACTCTCTGACTCTCTAAAATCCAGGTACGTTTTGTAAACAGCTCTTTACCTTTTGACGACGAGTCTGATAAAGAGATGACACCAGCCTGTAAGATGCACAGTCCTTCAGGCCCAGTTCGTCTGAACTGGTCATTCGTTTACGTTTCCAACGTCTCCTGGGTTCTGCTTGGTCATCAGAAAATATGTCAGCTCTTGGCCTCTGACTTCAAGATAAGCTTATTCCAGGAAGGAATAAACAAAGTTTTGAGCTTACGCTCGTTCGAAGTGGATTCATAACAGCATGTTATACAATCCTTAGCTGAATGACTGTCCTTGGCGGGTGACAGGCATTCATTCAGCTCTTTGGGACGTCTTCATGTCTTTGAAGCTCCCAGCAAACTCTAAAGCGTTTCCGCAAAGTTAGAGCTTAAAAGAGAATAAGAGAGGAGAGAAACTTGTCTCTTTTTCATTGGTCCACTTGTTATCACTATTCAAGGTGAAATTCAGCGCAGAGAAGGAAATTGTTTAGGAAAAGTATCTGAGTGAGAGACTTTCAGACGCTAGATGAGAGTTTTAGCTTAAACTCGACAAAAACAATTTCAGTGTAAGTCAGTTTGACATTTTAGCTGAACTTTGACACCTTTTCACTTGCAGAAATGACACATTGATGTTTCACATTTAAAGAATAACAGCATATAACATATATCATGAAAATGACAAAAGTTATTCTTTTGATTACATTAGAATAAAATCAAAGATAGAAATAGTCTCTTTTGATGACTATATTCTCAGATTACAACTAATGGAATGATTTTGTGGTAAATGTCTTGCTTTACTGAGAGGTCAGTAAAGGTCATCACTGGACAGTTCAAAAACCTTAGTTTGACCCTGGGTAGGTCTACTACATTTGTGTATTACAGTTAGGAAAATTACTGTAAGTAGAATTATTCATTTTGTCAACATCTTGATGTTGTGCCATCTTGTAGTTTGTGTATTACAGTTAGAAAAATTAAGTAGAATTATTCATTTTATGATCTAGTTTGTGTATTAGTTAGGAAAATTAAATTAAAAAAAAAAAAAATAGGAAAAGTAAAAAAAAAAAAAAAAAATAAAAATAAAATAAAAATTAAGTGTGATGTAGTTTGTGTATTAGTTGGAAAAATTAAGTAGAATTATTCATTTTGTGATGTAGTTTGTGTATTACAGTTAGAAAAATCAAGTAGAATTATGGGTGATGTAGTTTGTGTATTACAGTTGGAAAAATTAAGTAGAATTTTTCATTTTGTGATCTAGTTTGTGTATTACAGTTAGGAAAATTAAGTAGAATTATTCATTTTGTGATGTAGTTTGTGTATTACAGTTAGAAAAATAAGTAGAATTATTCATTCTGTGATGTTGCTTGAAGGTTATCATTGGTTGAACAAACTGTGAAATAAGGGGCAGATATAATAAGATTTCATCTTCTTTCTGCTCCCTTCATTTTATCCTACTTGTATTCTTGTATCTGATGAAACTGTCTTGTATTGTTCTTTTAAAATGAATGAATAAACATCAAATCAAATCAAGTTTGGATCTCTGTCTTTAATGCATATCTTAGAGCTATTAGTAGAGAAATGTAGAATATACCCAATAATTAAAGGAACTGAATGAAGAAATGCAAGTTTGGTGGTAAACATGGGAGTTAGAGTCAGTTTGTCTGAATTTTATTCAGGAGTAAATTAACCAAGACAAATCAAGTACATGGGAATGCTAGTTTTCTGAATGAAAAGGTTGACACTTTCAAAACTTTGTAGTATCAAACTCTTGGTCAAGAAAGTGGAGAACTTTAAACTGTTTAAGTGTGCATCTTAATCATCTTGTTTTGGAGGTCAGACCTGCAGTTCTAGGCTCTACAGTACATCCCTTAATTTGCATTTTATCTGGAACTACCTACTGGATGAAAGCAGCACAGAAGCCAGCCTCTCTCCCATTGTGACCCAGGCTCTGACAGGGGACATAAAACTGAATAAATCCCCCCAGGCAGATGTAACGTTGACACTGACTTGTCCTAAAAAACATAACATGTCTAAAGAAAATAATACAGCAAACAGTTGAAAAGTGTCTTCATTTTATTGAATTTTCATCACTCTACCAGCAGCACATTCATGTCGACGTGACGTTCTAAAATGCAGACTAGCTACAGGAATATCAATACTGCGTTTGTTTGTGAAAACTTACACACTTTGTCAAGTTTGCATTTAACGTTTTTTTCCTAAAATTTTCTTTAACATAGCCATAAAATATCACCGACAAATGTCATCCTATACAAAACTACTGCACTCTGTAGAAACAACATGTCATTGTAAAAAAAAAGGAACAAAATACTGTTTATAATTGAAAAAAAAAAAACAACAACATATGCTTTAAAGACTTTCCATAGGTTATTCACTTTTATCATGAACTGTAAGACTTACCTTGTACTCACATTTTCAAGTTTGCATTGAATTTTTTTAACAGTTTTCCTACAATTTCCTATTTTTGTTGGGCACTTATAGCAGAGACTGTACAGACACGTTCACCCATAAACATCAAGTCTTTCGACAGCTTAAACATGCGTAAACAGATCAACATAAAAAACATACAGGCACTCCCTGTTAAATTATTTCTACATGAAAAAGTGTGAAAACATAAACTATTCTCAATCATTTAACATTACTTTTGATGTGTTGAAGTTTCACATTTAAATAATATTGAACTGTATGAAGAGACACTATTCTGTTTACTTCTGTCTAGATCTAAAGTACCGTATGTCGAGCTCAAGGGAGTTTTAGTTACAAAGTATGCTTTCCATTTCAGCACGCAGTTCAGGGTATGAATAGTATGTCGATGGCAGTTCCAGAAATGGCCCACAAGTATGTGCAACCGGTCGCCTTGCCAGACCTCGGGCTTTTGTAAACTGCACCTCGATTTTGTTCACACAAATAACATCAGACCCTGTGACAAACCTAAGCATACGTCTGAGTCCTGCATCGTCCAGTGCTCTGATGTACTGCTGGAGGAAACGAAAACTTCGATGATCTGATTGTGTTTTTGGATCTGCATCCAGTAACTTTAAAAACCTTCTTGTGGTTGGCTTTTTCTCTTCATACATGTCGAGGAGAGCTTGTGGGTTACAAAACGTTTCCTTTAAAACGCCCCTAGCAGTTTCAGACATGTGTTGTGATGCATATTGTGGTTTTTGGATCAACTGTATGTGAGCTGCTTGTACAAGTATTCCTTTCAAATTCTCTTTTGTTGGAAGTATTCTCATCTGTAATCTATCCAAAAGATCAATAAGTTCTTCTCTGTCCTCATCAAGCCAGTCTCCTTTTAAGGAGTTGGTGACAAGATCCCTGTCTGCCTGACCGATGTACAGGAGAAAGCTGTCAAACAGAATTTCATCTGAGACTTCTCTCTCTCCAAAAACGAGAGCAACAGAAAAAGCAGGGGCAAGGCGACAAGGAAAGTATCCATGGTCTCGAAATCCTTTAAGCAGGATCCGGCCTACGGATTGCCACTCTTCTTTGTTCCATTTAGCAGGCAATGTTGGGACCCTCACTTCTTCACCATCTGCAATTGTGTCTATAAAGTCAGTCCAAAATGCAGCATATGCATCTCTTGAGACACCATTATCTACATCATCTCCCATCTCATCAATAAAACAAAATTTCAGGGTGTATCTCAAGATTGTTTCATCTTTAAAGTGCTGTATCATGTCATTAATAATATTGCTCCTGTGTATTTTGATGGTGGCCCACACAGTTTCAATTGGAGCTGTATTGGAGATGACTTCATCACCCGTTACTGGAATGAAGAGTGCTGTGCTGGTGGAAGGATGTTCAACGGGTATGAAGCATGACTCATCTTCCTGAAACGGCCTTTCAGGTTGATCTATCACAGTGTCATCAAGTTCACCAACCATGGGCTCTCCGTGGACTGAACGACAAGGCACCGCAGACGTGCCGGGCAATGCATCTGGATCAACTTGAAAGTCTGATGACAGAATGACAATAGTTTCAGTTAATACATCATATCCATGCATGTCCATCATTTCAATCTGCGCTTTGGAGACATTGGTATGATTACCTCCTGAACGGTTAGGTACTTTTTCTATTGTTCTTTTTTTATTTTATAAGTTTTTGTAATTTTTTATTTGTATTTTATTTTATCATGTTCGTTGTCTCTTATGTAGGTTGGACTCTGAGTCTGTAATAAAGTTATCTATCTATCAATATTATTAAGATCTGATTTCGCCCCACTGTGTTCCTCATCGTCCAAAGTGATCAAACTTGTACTGTAGTGCTCAAGTAAAATCTTAACACCCCTAATCTCAGTACAAGGTATTCCCCGATTTACGAGCGAGATCCGTCACAACGAGGCGCTCGTAAACCGGAAATCTCGTAATTTGGAACGGCCGCCATTTCTCTCGTAAACCCGGAAATCCGCTCGTAAATTGGAACGGTTTTCGCTAGCGCACCTAAAAACACTCTATTTTCATCTAAAAACTACTTTTGAGTGCATAAAAATGATCGGAAACGTGTGTTTATATGCTTAACTAGCTAACTGTAGTGAAAAAACACATGAAAACTCAGTATTTTTTTCGTTTTTTCCAAAAATTCGCAGCTCGTAAGTCTGGAACCTCGCAGATCAGAGCGCTCGTAATTCGGGGACTACCTGTACAGTGTACAGTTCCCCCACTGTGATGTTATCATCCAACACTGCTTCTTCCTGAAAGTCAAAGATGTCATGACTGAATGTCTCAAAATGTGGAAATCTACATTTTCCATTTAAAAACGAAAATCTATACAATACTTTATACGATCGGATTTATTTTAATGTTTGGGTACATCAAGTGTCCTTGTTCCTCCTCACTTGCGTTTCTTAACTTTTTGGCCTACATGAATCCATCAGAATTCAATTTTCTGTACCTTCATTTTCCAAACTGAAGCGTCTTGCTGCTATTCGATCCTCGTATATTGGGATGAAATCAGAGAGCGCGCCATCATCCATGAGGCCAAGAAGTGTTGCATCAATCTGTTAACATAGAATTTCATTTTAGAACTCAGACAAATTTGGGAGATATTACATAGTCCTATGGCCACACAGACTGGGTGTGAACACACGCACGCACACACACACACATACACACACACACACACACACACACACACACACACACACTGTCTTCAACTTCTGTCACAGCATGATGGTTCATTCATTCAACCTTTATTTAGTCAGGTAAATCTTTTGAACCTCATGGCTCATTTACGAAAGCGACCTGCTAAAACTAAAGAACAATGAACAGCAATGGTAGGATTTCCTTAAACAATAAACAAACAAACAATAAACAATAGAAAACAAGAGAAAAAAATATATATATTATTTTTTTTTTTTAAATCAAAGACAGGAACAAATCTGCATTGGTTTTTGCCAGGATTCCAACAGGTTCTGAAAACCATTTAGAGAAGTCAAGGTGAATGGTTTTCATTGGTATCAACCATCTTATGAACAGGTACAGCTAATCGATTTTTGGCACGACACGTGTCCTGACCACATGGCGCTAATGCTAATGCTAGCCGAACATGAAAACGTAACTACGAAACAAACCAAATGTACGTGGTTTTTGTTTGCGTACTGTATTAGGTTAGCGCCGATCAAAGTACTAGCTTGGTCAGATATGCACTTGGAAGTAATTAATGATCATTTATTAACTAGCAATATCAATATCAATGAAAAACGTCTACGATATCTGTGAGCAGACAATACACTCACGTGCTGTTCTTTCATGCGCAAAATGTTCTCCTCTGGCACTCCACGTTGTCGCAGGAACTGAAGCAACGGAGTTTCTATATTTTCAGCCATGCTCATCGAAGAAGCTGCAAAGGTTTTTCTTCTCGTATTCTTCTTCTTCGTTCTTCTCCTCATTCTTCTTCTTCTTCTACTTGGTTTTTTATGGCAGTTGGCAAACAACATTTGGTGCATTACCGCCACCACCAGTAAGGAGTGTGAATCAGGACTAGCAAGCAAAAATAATAACAACAATAAAATAAAAAAATTAATAAAGAAAAAAAATTAAAATAAATAAAATAACCTATATTCTTTTAATTAACCCAGTTACTATTAGATAACGAAAAATAATCTTAACACTTGCATCAAAAAATCTTTTTCCTAATAACTTTACAAGATTATAGGTACTGTTCTTTTTCTCGTTCAAGACTCCTTATCATTTCTGTTCTTTCCTTCTGATATTTCCTACAAACTGACATTATATGTTCTACAGTTTCATTTTCCCCCCAAAACTCACACCTTCCTGTGTCATGTTTCCCCAATACAGTATATGTTGCATTAAGTCCTGAATGACCCAACCGTAGTCTAGTTATTATGTTTGTTTATGTTTGTTTATGTTTATTAAATTTGTTCGTTTTTTTTTTTACAAAAGAAACAATACAAGACAATCCCATAAATGATAATGTACAAAATATAAAAAAATGAAAGGTAGCAGAAAGAAGAATAAATCTTATTATATCTGCCCCTTTTTTCCAACAATCAGATTAAACAATAATAATCTTCAACCAACAGTACAAAATGACTAACTCTTTCTAATTTTCTAACTAATACAATACACATTACGCTATTTCATATATTTTTTAACACATTCGTTTTGATCATTTTCTTAAATGTAAACATTGACTTGGCATTTTTAACTACATTCTCCAAGCCATTCCATAATCTAATTCCCTGGATTGAGGTAGAACGTCCCTTCAAACTAGTTCTGAATTGTGGTTTTACAAACAACTCTGTCCCCTTAAGATTATAACAACTTTGTCTTTTAACAAAATGCATTTGGATATTTAAAGGTAATGCATTATTTTGAGCCCTATACATAACTGATAAAATATTATAGTCTACCAAATCATGGAACTTCAATAACTTCAGTTGATAAAATAATGTACTTGATGGATGACGGTAATGTTTTCTAGTGATAATTCTTACAGCTCTTTTCTGTAATACAAAAATAGGCTTTGTGATTGTTTTACACGCATTCCCCCCAAAAATTATCCTTTCCTGCAACCTATTTCTTCCAACACCTCTCCTATCGTCTCCAACCTGCCTTTGATCCTGTTTCTGCCATTTCTCTCTAATTCTTCTTTTATCCATTTTTTTTTTCATTTTCGTCCGCATCCGGGGTCGGGTCGCGGGGGTAGCAGCCTCATAGGGAGGCCCAGACTTCCCTTCTTTTAATAATTTTTAATTCTTCTTTTAATAATGCTTTTAGTCTCCGACTTACTAAACGAAACTCTTATATGAATTTCTTTTTCCTTCGCAGATTCCTTGGTCTTCTTCTCCGCCATTTCATTTCCTTTCACTCCTATATGTGCTGGTACCCATAGAAACACAAGCATTAATCCCATCATCTGAATCTGATATAATATTTGCTGAATGTCTATTAAAATATCTGGGCGACTGTCTGAGTGACTTCTTTGTAAACTGATTAATGATGAGCTTGAATCAGAGCAGATGACAGCCCTTAAAGGTCTTGTTTCTTCTACCCATTCCACTGCTAACATTATTGCAACCATTTCTGCTGTATAAACAGAGATTCCTTCATTCAGCTTCTTCCCTGTGTTAATATTAAACTCTGGAACTATAACAGTTACTGTATCACCTGAAGGACTTCTCCTCCTTCTTCTTCTTCTTCGTCAATTTTATTGGCAGTTGGCAAACAGCGTGTTGGTGTGCATTACCGCCACCTTTGGAATTGGAGTGTGACACATAATAATGAATTCAATTTATAACGCACTTTTCATTAGTGAAAATCTCAAAGTGCTACACACATTCATACACCGGTAGCGGCAGACTACCATGCAAGGTGCTTTCCAGTCCTACTGGGAGCAACTCGGGGTTAAGTGTCTTGCCTAAGGACACAACGACACATAGTGTGGGGAAGCGGGATTCGAACCACCAACCTTCCGATTGGAGGACGACTGCCATTACCACTACGCCACGGCCGCCCGTACACAGCATGAAACCGTAACCTATATTCTCCGGAGAAGTTTCGATTTTTAAACAAAATGAAAAATGCACTACTTAGAATATGATTTGGATGTAAGCGAAGTAACTCAATAAAATTAATTTTATTTTTTTCTCATGAAATCTTTTCTCCCCTCCCTGGGCTGCCACCTTACCGTGGTGGAGGGGTTTGAGTGTCCCAATGATCCTAGGAGCTATGCTGTCAGGGGCTTCATGCCCCTAGAAGGGTCACCCAAGGCAGACAGGTCCTAGGTGAGGGACCAGACAAAGTGCAGCCCAAAAACCCCTATGATGAGTACAATTAATGGACTAAGTTTTCCCTCGCCCGGACGCGGGTCACCGGGGCCCCACTCTGGAGCCAGGCCCGGAGGTGGGGCACGCTGGCGAGCGCCTGGTGGCCGGGCTTTTACCCATGGAGCCCGGCCGGGCACAGCCCGAAGAGGAGACGTGGGTCCCCCTTCCCATGGGCTCACCACCTGTGGGAGGGGCCAAAGGGGTCGGGTGCAATGTGAGATGGGTGGTGGCCGAGGGCGGGGACCCTGGCGGTCTGATCCTCGGCTACAGAAGCTGGCCATTGGGACATGGAATGTCACCTCTCTGGTGGGGAAGGAGCCTGAGCTAGTGTGTGAGGTTGAGAGTTTCCGACTAGAAATAGTCGGACTCACCTCAACGCATGGCTCTGGCTCTGGAACCAGTTTCCTTGAGAGGGGTTGGACACTCTTCCACTCTGGAGTTGCCCCTGGTGAGAGGCGCCGAGCAGGAGTGGGCATACTGGTTGCCCCCCATCTTGGTGCCTGTACGTTGGGGTTCACCCCGGTGAACGAGAGGGTAGCCTCCCTTCGCCTACGTGTGGGGGGACGGGCTCTGACTGTTGTTTGTGCCTATGCACCAAACGGCAGCTCAGACTACCCACCCTTTTTGGAGTCCTTGGAGGGGGTATTGGAGAGTGCGCCTCCTGGGGACTCCCTTGTTCTACTGGGGGACTTCAACGCTCACGTGGGCAATGACAGTGAGACCTGGAGGGGTGTGGTTGGGAGGAACGGCCCCCCTGATCTGAACCAGAGTGGTGTTCTGTTATTGGACTTCTGTGCTCGTCATGGATTGTCCATAACGAACACCATGTTTAAGCATAAGGGTGTCCATATGTGCTCTTGGCACCAGGACACCCTAGGTCGCAGTTCGATGATCGACTTTGTTGTCGTCTCATCTGATCTGCGGCCGCATGTCTTGGACACTCGGGTGAAGAGAGGGGCGGAGCTGTCAACTGACCACTACCTGGTGGTGAGTTGGCTCCGATGGTGGGGGAGGATGCCGGTCAGACCTGGCAGACCCAAACGTATTGTGAGGGTCTGCTGGGAACGTCTGGCAGAGTCTCCCGTAAGACGGAGCTTTAACTCCCACCTCCGGGAGAGCTTTGAACACGTTCCGAGGGAGGCGGGGGACATGGAGTCCGAGTGGGCCGTGTTCCGCGCCTCTATTGTCGAGGCAGCTTATCGGAGCTGTGGCCGCAAGGTTGTTGGTGCCTGTCGTGGTGGCAACCCTCGAACCCGGTGGTGGACACCGGCAGTGAGGGATGCTGTCAGGCTGAAGAAGGAGTCCTATTGGGCCTTTTTGGCTTGTGGGACCCCGGAAGCAGCTGATAGGTACCGGCAGTCCAAGCGGCATGCGGCTCGGGTGGTTGCTGAGGCAAAAACTCGGGCGTGGGAGGAGTTCGGAGAGGCCATGGAGAATGACTTCCGTACGGCTTCGAGGCGATTCTGGTCCACCATCCGGCGTCTCAGGGGGGGAAAGAGGTACGCGACCAACACCATTTATGGTGGGGGTGGCGTGCTGCTGACCTCAACTCGGGATGTTGTGAGTCGGTGGGCGGAATACTTCGAAGACCTCCTCAATCCTACTGGCACGTCTTCCACTGAGGAAGCGGAGCCTGGGGACTTTGGGTCGGGCTCTCCAATCTCTGGTGCTGAGGTCGCCAAGGTGGTTAAAAAGCTCCGCGGTGGCAAGGCTCCGGGGGTGGATGAGATTCGCCCGGAGTTCCTTAGGGCTCTGGATGTTGTGGGGTTGTGTTGGCTTACGCGACTCTGCAATATCGCGTGGACATCGGGGGCAGTTCCCTTGGATTGGCAGACTGGGGTGGTGGTTCCCCTATTCAAAAAGGGGGACCGTAGGGTGTGTTCCAACTATAGGGGGATCACACTCTTAAGCCTCCCTGGTAAGGTCTATTCAGGGGTTCTGGAGAGGAGGGTCCGTCGGATAGTCGAACCTCGGATTCAGGAGGAGCAATGTGGTTTTCGTCCTGGTCGTGGAACACTGGACCAGCTCTACACCCTCAGCAGGGTCCTGGAGGGTGCGTGGGAGTTTGCCCAACCAGTTTACATGTGCTTTGTGGACTTGGAGAAGGCATTCGACCGCGTCCCTCGGGGGGTTCTGTGGGGGGTACTCCGGGAGTATGGGGTACCAGGCCCTTTGATAAGGGCTGTTAGGTCCCTGTACGACCGGTGTCAGAGCTTGGTCCGCATTGCCGGCAGTAAGTCAGGCTCGTTTCCGGTGAGAGTTGGACTCCGCCAAGGTTGCCCTTTGTCACCGATTCTGTTCATAACTTTTATGGACAGAATTTCTAGGCGCAGCCAAGGTGTTGAGAGGATCCGTTTTGGTGGCCTTAGAATCGCTTCTCTGTTTTTTGCAGATGATGTGGTCCTACTGGCTTCATCAGTTCGTGATTTACAACTTTCACTGGAGCGGTTTGCAGCCGAGTGTGATGCGGCCGGGATGAGGATCAGTTCCTCCAAATCCGAGGCCATGGTCTTGAGCCGGAAAAGGGTAGCATGCCCTCTCCGGGTCGGGGAGGAGGTCCTGCCCCAAGTGGAGGAGTTTAAGTATCTCGGGATCTTGTTCACGAATGAGGGAAAACTGGAGCGTGAGATCGATAGGCGGATAGGTGCAGCGTCCGCAGTGAAGCGGGCGCTGTACCGGTCTGTCGTGGTGAAGAGAGAGCTGAGTCGAAAGGCAAAGCTCTCAATTTACCGATCGATCTACGTTCCCACCCTCATCTATGGTCATGAGCTTTGGGTTATGACCGAAAGAACAAGATCTCGGATACAAGCGGCTGAAATGAGTTTTCTCCGCAGGGTGGCTGGACTCTCCCTTAGAGATAGGGTGAGAAGCTCAGTCATCCGGGAGGGACTCGGAGTAGAGCCGCTGCTTCTCCACATCGAGAGGAGCCAGTTGAGGTGGCTCGGGCATCTGGTTAGGATGCCTCCTGGACGCCTCCCTGGTGAGGTGTTCCGGGCATGTCCCACCGGGAGGAGACCCAGAGGAAGACCCAGGACACGCTGGAGGGACTATGTTTCTCGGCTGGCCTGGGAACGCCTTGGGATTCCCCCGGAGGAGCTGCTCCAAGTGGCTGGGGAGAGGGAAGTCTGGGCCTCCCTACTTAGGCTGCTACCCCCGCGACCCGACCCCGGATAAGCGGAAGAAGATGGATGGATGGATGGAAATCTTTTCTTTTTTTACCAGTGCTGTTGTTGTCCTTGAAGGATCAAAGCCTACTACTGCCATCATGTGGATGAGCACGTTTCTATATCTATGTAAGATTGAATTATTATAAACTTTATGAGTGTCCTCCTGGAGTATTGTTTATCTACATGTATATGGAGGACCAAACTGACATAATAATAAATAAAAGAATAAATATATATCCGACATAAAACATCCATACATGTAAACATGATTCACTAACTATTTTAGAGACATCTACCAAAATAAAGTCAGGTCCTGTGGACAGATTAAAAAATTATTTAAATTATTATTGATCATGCATCAGGATATTTTAGAGACACCTCATTCAACTAGTTCATAAAGACATCATCCTGTTTTTAAACTCACTCCTGTGGCTAAGATAATTAAATTAATGTGACAATTTATCACAGTGACTTTAGGGTGCAATTGACTTTTATTTTGTTAATTTTTATTTAGTTTTATTTGTAACACAACATGCCATTTTACTAAACAATGGTTACTCCACTGCATGTATAAAAATATTAACTTTACCCACACGTTGGAGGAGTTACTTCCGCTTCCCTCGCGCTCTGTCGCGCTGCAGTTTTTTTTTTTTTTACAGAGTTCGCTGTCGTCTCCTCCCCCTGTCTATCCTGAGGTTGTGATTGGCCAAATGACGCGCTCCACCAAAGATGTTTTATTGTCGACAGATGCATTACTCTTTCTTGAAATCCAGTCAGGGGGAAATGATGCATTCTAATCTGCCACGGGTCTTTCAAGTGGAGAAGACGAAAATAAGTTCCGGACTTACTCTTAAAAAAAGTCCCGGTACTCTCAGGGTTAAATTTTAGAAGTGGCGGAACTGGGTTCTGGTGAGTTCCAGCCCACTTAAAGCACTGGTGACTGTACATGTATTCATTTATAAAAATTAATGTTTTTTTTTTTTTTACAGTGCGTTCGTAAGTCCGAGTTGCCGTAGGTCGAGGGTTCCCTGGTACTGTACAGTACATAAACATTTGTCGTTAGAATGACGTATGTTTAAGAGTTTAGAACATTGTAAGAGTGTGGGAAGGGTTTATAAAACCTTAAAATAAATATAGTGTTTCTACTTTGCGTTTTTTCATCCAACGCGGTGGCGTCTGGAACGTAACCCCCGCGATAACCCAGGATCTACTGTGACTATTGCTTCCCAAACAAACTCATTTCTAACAGGAAAAAAAAAGTCCTCAGGATCATCGGAAGGCTTTAACGGTTTAATTTCAAAACACTTATCAGCTCACGTCGGCCATTAGCAGAACCAGAGCAGATATCTTCAGTGAACTTTGATTTACACAACTGTGCAACAGCCTCGATTCATTCCTTTCATCTTTCATCTCTTTCTTCCAGCACATAGACGTACTGTACATGACGTCGTCTTTTGAAGGAGCCAGACCACTCCAGGCTTGTACTGAACGTTTTCAGAGCAATGTTTTCACCTCCAACCATATTTACACAGAAAGTGGCTTCTGCACTCAGGGGGTAAAGTTGTGTCGACACAGATCAGTTTAAAATTTAAGTTTAATCTTTAGTCCTCATCAGCCTGTGACAATCTGTTTCCATTTATTTTGTTAATCCATGACAAAAAACAAAAAAAACAAAAATATTGTCATGAAATAGGATTTTAGCTCCAACACGCCAGAGTTAACAAAAACATACTTTTAAGCTTCATGCTTTAATTATAAATTAGAGTTAAGTGCAGCGTTTCTGTGTTAGTCAGGTAAATTTAAGAATTTTTAAAGATGATGATTCAAACTAAAAGTCCTACACATAAAAATATAATTGCAAAAATAATAAATAAAAAAAAGTCTAAGTTGTAGATTTGATCTTTCATTCAGATTCAATACCAATTATTAAAGAAAACTCCAACACATCAGTTTCAGGAGCAGAGCAGACTATCGTGTGTCTGAAAGTTATTTCAGCATCTTCAGACAGAACCACAGAGGGAATGATGCCCGACAGAATAACAAAAATGTTTTTGAAAAAAAAGCAATGAACAAACCATTTTAAGATAAAACTACAGTAATTGTAATTTGAAATCTAAAATGAAAAGAATCTGGACTTATTTGGGTTTGTAAGGATTGCGTTTAAGACTTATTAATTCTAAAAAACCCTGCAGAAACCATATAAGCTGCTGAATAAGCCAAAAAATAAAATAAATAAAAATCAGAAAGTGACAAGTGTTGACCAGAACCACGTTGAGATTACAGAAAGTCGGGCCGCTTGGAAGAAAAACATGAAGAAACGAGGACTGGATCAGAACTTTTGCACAGAAACATGCACACAGATCAAAACAAACGGATCAAAACGATGTTCGTTGTATCGACGTGTTTATGGTTTGGAAGAACCGATCTTCTTGCCGTCTGGCTGAAAGAAAAAGACGCATCCGCTCCAGAGTTCAGCCGATGCTGTTTGGAAGATGCACAAGCAGGAAACGACACAGGTCCAACACACAGTTTCCACTAAGACCAGTATGTTTCCCAGTGAAAGTTCTGTCCCACACTAATCAGAGCGAGTTCACGTGAGACGTGGCGTAGTTTTGATTTTCACCGTTTGTCCCTGCAGCCGGTTCTGAGCTTCCCACCACTTCCTGCAGGACGTCGGCGACATGCAGCTTCTTGCTGCTCCCTGCAGGGGCTCCCTCCCTCTTCCTCTTGCACACCAGACCAGAGTCTTCCTCGCCGATGCGGCCCTCTGGGATTCCTAAAACTCGCAGGCAGACAATGGCAGACGCTTGCTCTGCAAACTTTTTGGACTTCTCCCTGTTAGAAACGAGACAGAAGAACAAATTAAGTATTTATCAAGTCAAAGAGAGTCAAAGCGTGACTAGAAGTATGACTAGGCCTGTCGCAATAAACAATAAATCAATTAATCACATGATAAATGAAAATTATCAACCTCATTTTCATTTATCAGCTTTATCATTTCTTCGTGTCTCTCTCTACTGAAAACACTGGATGATAAAATATTAAACTCCTGTGCTTTTCACTGACCCCTCCCTTCCTCTTTAAAATCTGCTTTAACTGTCTAAAATTGTGTTTTTTGATTGTTAAAAGCAGCTAAGCTACGAGCTAAGCTACGAGCTAAGCTAACAGTTTGATCTCAGGGAAAAAACCTCCATCTCGTCGAAGCTACAAAATTCACAGTTGAAACTCGTGCCTTTGTGTAAAAAGTTGTTTTTCTCTGCAAAAAGAAGCTGAGAACTTGTTTACTGATATTTTTATTAAAAGCTTTGTGTGAAAAATGTTAAAGAGCTCAAACCACTGAGCGTTCTCCACTTTGAGAACCGAATAAAGGAGAGACAGCTTATGTCACATCAAGGGGCCTCCCTCCCATTTTTCTTAAAGACACGCTGCTTGCTCCCTCACTATCCATCCTTCAGTTTAGTCTTATACTGCCATCCAGTGGTTAAAAAAGGTACTACACTCAAAACAAATGAACCAGTTCTTAAATTTGACAGTAATGACCAATTATTGTCAAATTTCAAACAATTTTATCATTTATGGCAATTTCTGAGACAATTACTGTAATGGCCCAGCAATTTTTTTTTATCATGACAGGCCAAAGCACGACCAAAAGTTTTAAATGTCCACGTTAATTCATATAGGACGTATAAACAACAGAAGTTGACCAAAGTGGTTTACAACTTGGTCAAATGAAAATATAGAACAATAAAATCAAGGAGACAAGAAGTCTGGCATCATTAAAGCTATAGTATATAAGATTGTAATGTAGTCTGTAACTTTTCAAACAATATATTTTTAACATATTTCTTCACTCAGTCACTATCTACAGACAAACTGATGTTAGACAAAGTAATCTCTGAAAAAATCTATTGTCCCCTTGCTTCTCTATCAGCATTTATAAAAACACTGAAAACACAAGAGTGACCAGGACACTGACAGCCAATAAAAACAGAGTTGTTTGTCACGCCCCAACCCACGCCCCCACCTGTCCCAGCCGCAGCTCGTTCTCATTCAAAGGATTGCAAAGCGATGCAGGACTGTTTTTTATGTGACACAAAATGTATTAAATATCCCTTCTTTATCCCAGAGCTGGACTTTTATTTAGTTTTTTTTGCCAAAAGCCAAGTGATCGCTTCATCCTTCACTGACAGAATGAGGAAATGGATTTGTCACGACTCACGAGTGAATTAAAACATGTCCAACGTTGCTTCGTGAACCTCTGATGATTTCTGCTGGATTTTGTGTTGTAGGATGAGTGATTCATGGTTTTATTAAATTTTTTAAACAGTTATATTGTCATATAAACCCAGAACTTCGGAGCGCAGAGACCGGAGGAGGTGGGGCATTCCAGACATTCCAGAGACCAGCGCTGACAGAAAGAGGAAGTCACGAGCGAATTAAAACATGTCCAACGTTGCTTTGTGAACCTCTGATGATTTCTGCTGGATTTTGTGTTGTAGGATGAGTGATTCGTGGTTTTATTAAAATTTTTAAACAGTTATATTGTCATATAAACACAGAATATCGCAGCGCAGACAGGAGGAGGTGAAGCATTCCACACATTCCAGACCAGCAGCGCAGCGACATGAGGAAGTCACGAGCGAATTAAAACATGTCCAAACGTTGCTTCGTGAACCTCTGCTGGTGTCTGCTGGATTTTGTGTTGTAGGACTAGCGCTCCATGTTTTTATTTTATTTTATTAGAAGGTTTTATTTCCATAAACACAGAATATCGCAGTGGCTCTGAGCAGACAGCAGCAGGGGGCGGAGCAGATCCCAAGTTCACCAGAGCTCGGACTGAGCCATATATGGCTCTGAGGGGAGGGAGCAGAATGCTTTTCTGCGCTGAAAATATTTCTAAGTCCCAGAGAGTTCAAATATCGCAGACCCTAGCTTTAAGGAAACAAACTGAAATAAAACACACCATAAAACATCAGCTCTGACCCCAAACTCTGAATCAAACGCCGAGGACAAAAGATGGGTCCCCTGAGCAGATTTAAAAACCTCGATGATTCTTGAAGATGCTCGACGTTGTGATTCAGTTTGTTAGAACGTCGATTGAGTCTGGTCAAAGTGACTGCTGGACACTGGCAGCAGCAACCAGGACATGAAGAAGTGGGAACAGACGAAGCATGGATGGACTGATCTAGTCAATGTCAATTTATTTGTAAAGCACATAAAAACAACAGAAGCTGACCAAAGTGCTTTACAGTTAAAAAATAAAAATAAAAGAGTATAATGCATCTAATGCCACTGAAACATAATAAAGTTAACAATAATACAACACACAACAACAATACAATCTGCTCAAAATTTGTTCTCAGACTCTGCTTGGATCAAACACCAAGTAAAACAGATGAGTCTTGAGCAAAGATTTAAAAGTCTCAACAGTTTGAGCGCTCTTTAAATTCTCAGGTAAACTGTTCCACAGCTTTGGAGCAGCAACTGAAAAAGCCCGATCACCTCTAGATTTCATTCTGGATCTGGGGACATCTAAGAGGAACTGGTTGGTAGACCGGAGTGCTCTTACAGGAGTGTAGATGTTAATAAGATCACATAAATATGACGGGGCCAGACCTTTTAAGATTTTAAAAAAGCAATAAAATCTTAAAATCAATCCGATAGTGGACAGGGAGCCAGTGAAGAGAAGCCAGGACAGGACAGGGGTTATGTGTTCATATTTTTTTGTTGCTGTTAAAAGACGAGCTGCTGCGTTCTGGACAGATTGTAAACGATGCAAAGATGATTTGTCTAAACCAACATACAATGAACTACAGTAGTCCAGACGAGAGGTAATAAAAGTGTGAATAGTCATGATCATCAGTGTGATGGTTCCAGGAGAAAACAATCCTCTGGAGGCTTGTGTGTACTAACCACAGCGATGATCTGTATTTCTTCTTCGCTACGGTCACCGTGGACTGAAAAGCTCGATCTTGAGACCGCTCCACCTGAAAAGCACAAACCCACAACACTTGACTCTTTATGCAGTCACAGCTCATATCAGATTAATTAAATGATCAGAGTCTGAAAACAATGATCATGAAAATCAGGAAAGCTAAACATCTTTCCTAAAAGGGAACACACAATAACTGGAAATTCAAAGAAAACATTAAAATAGAATGAACCAAGTGTGGTTCAACAGAATTTGTGACATGTGGGGTTATTAACTGATGGGACTGGTCATTGCTGAACGGCTGCTGCCACTCTCGAACATGTTAACGTTTTTATTTGTTAAAGTGCAATCCAAAAAAAAGTAAGTGAAAAGTAAGTGAAAAAGTAACTGACCCCCTGAGAAAACCATGAAATTATTGTAATTTTTGAAAAGCAGAGTTCAGTTTTACTCACAGCACCCAGACCTGATTACTGTGAGAGAGGGGAAAAAAAAGCTTTAATAGAGTTATTATTTATTTATTTTATTATTAGTAACCTTTATTTAACCAGGCAAATCCCATTGAGATCACAGAGCTCTTTTGTAAGGGAGGTCTGGACCTGAAGGCAGTCTAACATGCATGTTTTTAGTCTGTGGGAGGAAACTGGAGTACCTGGAGAAAACCCACGCAGCACGAGAAGAACATGCAAACTCCACACAGAAAGACCCCAGGTCCAACCGAGGATTGAACCCAGGACCTTCTTGCTGTGAGTCAACAGAGCTAACCACTGAGCCATCGTGCTGCCAATCCACATGAAACAGCCTTCCCAGAGTAGCCAGCCAACCTAAAAGACACATTAGTAACTTATCCAGGAGGTCCCAACTGAACCGAGAACAACATCTAACATCTAAACCTCAGCAGGCCTCACTGGTGTCTGTTAAGGTCAGGAGTGATGGGCCGTTTGAAGCTGAAGCTCCGGCACGTGTGTAAACTAAAATAAATAAAAAGTACGGTACTGTCAAGTACTGCGTCAAAGTTTGACTAAGTTGTTTGGCAAAAGTCATGTGACAAACAATGTCCGAAGCTTTGGACGTGCTGAAGCTACGTCGCTGCTTTGATACCCGATTCAAAGCTTTAGAAGAAAGTGAATCGTTACTGGAATTTGTGAAAAACATAAAAAAACTTGTGACATAAGTGAGATGTGGAGCTAGCCAGCCTTGTTTAGTTTACAAGTTTATCCACCTTATTCCTATTCTACTGTATAAATGATGATAGGTACAACTTCCTGTCTGACAGGAAGTAGCAGTCAGCATTGGTTAACCATGGTAGCAGAGCACAGACTGTGGTTTATTTGAAAGTAATTTACATTCAGTTTATCAGATAAAACTCTGTTTTTGTTTTGTTCACATTTACTTAACAACCATAAAGTGTACTAAAGTAGCCGTGCTGCATTCAGGTACCTGTTGTGTTCAGGGCTGCAGAACAACCAGACCAAACTAAATCAGTGGCTACAACAACAGAGTCTGAGCAGGGACCAAGAACAAAAAGAGAATTCCTGTGAAAAGCGTTATAGTTTCCATCTCCTACCTACAGATGAGGAAAGAAGAAGAATGTGTCTGAACAATGTGAACTTGAAGAGACCACCCAAAACTCTACATGTGAGCTCATTTCTCTTTGTTGACAAACGGCCGACGGAGGAAAACCTGCATCCTACTTTGTGTTTGGACTACAATAAACCACCGGAGAAGAAACGCCAGATCCTCAGAAGGATTGAAAACAGTGACGAGAACATCAGGTCTGATTTCAGGTGTGTGGAGGTCACAGCTTTGTATTGGTTCATCTTCAGTTTTATGATCTTCTTCCGGCTCTTGGCGTAGCAGCTGCTTCTCTGCTCCGCTCCTTCCCTAAAGTCTTCCTCCTCCCTGCTTTTGCTCTTTTGTCTCGTCGTCTGCAACTCTTCAGTGCTCGTTCGAAGCAATTTGGAACATAGATTTAATAGCGTGGGCTGTCTCCTCTATCGATAATTTTTTTTTTTTCCACGAAGCGCTCCGGACCAGGAGAACCAGCGTGCCCCCTCGACACGCATGCGGCCGGATACATCATGGATTCGTGGGGAGAATGGAAAATGATGTGTTTGACCGTTCTTTCGGTCGAGGACGTGGAAGACCTTTACATAATTGGATTTATGGTAGCAGGTGCGCTGCTCTTTGGCTTGTGCGGGGGCTTCTGCTACTGGAAACTCAGGAAGACTTCCGCGGCGATCAACGCGCTGTCGAAGCTTCCTGCTCAAAACGACTCTTTGATTCGAGCTGTGACCTCAATGAACCAGTTGCTCTATGAGCTTAATCGCACAATGGGAATGGCCGTTGAAGACCGCAGACCTGCGGTGCGGTTTGGGACTCGTTTGCAACCGAGCGGACTACACCAGGGAGGAGACGGGGACCCGTAGCTCGGGTTGAATGAAAGCTCACATAATTTGGACGAATTGGACTTCAGACAGCACCTGGACTCAAGGCTAACAGTAAGAGTTCACTGAAGCCTGCCCTGAAGAATAAATAAATCAACTAATCTAATCGGGACACCCCAAGTAACCTTGAACAAGGCTGACTACAAATCTCTCCTGGAGTCTGAGCTACTGGAAAGAACTGTCCACCCCCCCCCCCCCGAGAGCTCTCTGTGTGCTTTCAGATAAAGCCGGCTGAGTCCATCTGCAGACTGTGCTCTATCTGGACGATTGTTCACAGACTTTATCTCACTGCTCCGCCACCAAAATGCAACATGTGATTTGTCTTATCTGTGCTTGAGCTGGTAGAGTTTTTTGACTGTATCATAGAATGTCCTGTAAGACAAAATGTGATAGAATCTTTTTTGAATACCACTGATTATCCTATTGTAACCTTCCTTTTTTTCCATATCTGATTGTTGCGGCGCAATTTAATTATTGCTGTGGCTGTTGTGCACACGTCCCCCCTCAAGGACGGTGTGTGCAATGGTTTTGTGCTTCGGTGCAATGACGATGCCAATAAAGATATATTCTATTCTTTGTAATGAACCCAAACTCAGTGATGGAGACTTTAAGACTTTGGCTGAGCTCTGTGTCTGATTTAAGGTCAATACAACTGTCCATCCATCTATCCATTTTCTTCCGCTTATCCCGGGTCGGGTCGCGGGGGTAGCAACCTAAGTAGGGAGGCCCAGACTTCCCTCTCCCCAGCCACTTGGAGCAGCTCCTCTGGGGGAATCCAAAGGCGTTCCCAGGCCAGCCGAGAAAAATAGTCCCTCCAGCGTGTCCTGGGTCTTCCTCTGGGTCTCCTCCCAGTGGGACATGCCCGGAACACCTCACCAGGAGGTATCCTAACCAGATGCCCGAGCCACCTCAACTGGCTCCTCTCGATGTGGAGAAGCAGCGGCTCTACTCCGAGTCCCTCCCGGATGACCGAGCTTCTCACCCTATCTCTAAGGGAGAGTCCAGACACCCTGCGGAGAAAACTCATTTCAGCCGCTTGTATCCGAGATCTCGTTCTTTCGGTCACAACCCAAAGCTCATGACCATAGATGAGGGTGGGAACGTAGATCGATCGGTAAATTGAGAGCTTTGCCTTTTGACTCAGCTCTCTCTTCACCACGACAGACCGGTACAGCGCCCGCTTCACTGCGGATGCTGCACCTATCCGCCTATCGATCTCACGCTCCAGTTTTCCCTCATTCGTGAACAAGACCCCGAGATACTTAAACTCCTCCACTTGGGGCAGGACCTCCTCCCCGACCCGGAGAGGGCATGCTACCCTTTTCCGGCTCAAGACCATGGCCTCGGATTTGGAGGAACTGATCCTCATCCCGGCCGCATCACACTCGGCTGCAAACCGCTCCAGCGAAAGCTGTAGATCACGATCTGATGAAGCCAATAGGACCACATCATCTGCAAAAAACAGAGAAGCGATTCTAAGGCCACCAAAACGGATCCTCTCAACACCTTGGCTGCGCCTAGAAATTCTGTCCATAAAAGTTATGAACAGAATCGGTGACAAAGGGCAACCTTGGCGGAGTCCAACTCTCACTGGAAACGAGCCTGACTTACTGCCGGCAATGCGGACCAAGCTCTGACACCGGTCGTACAGGGACCTAACAGCCCATATCAATGGGCCTGGTACCCCATACTCCCGGAGTACCCCCCACAGAACCCCCCGAGGGACGCGGTCGAATGCCTTTTCCAAGTCCACAAAGCACATGTAAACTGGTTGGGCAAACTCCCACGCGCCCTCCAGGACCCTGCTGAGGGTGTAGAGCTGGTCCAGTGTTCCACGACCAGGACGAAAACCACACTGCTCCTCCTGAATCCGAGGTTCGACTATCCGACGGACCCTCCTCTCCAGAACCCCTGAATAGACCTTACCAGGGAGGCTTAAGAGTGTGATCCCCCTATAGTTGGAACACACCCTACGGTCCCCCTTTTTGAATAGGGGAACCACCACCCCAGTCTGCCAATCCAAGGGAACTGCCCCCGATGTCCACGCGATATTGCAGAGTCGCGTAAGCCAACACAACCCCACAACATCCAGAGCCCTAAGGAACTCAGGGCGAATCTCATCCACCCCTGGAGCCCTGCCACCGCAGAGCTTTTTAACCACCTCGGTGACCTCAGCACCAGAGATTGGAGAGCCCGACCCAAAGTCCCCAGGCTCCGCTTCCTCAGTGGAAGACGTGCCAGTAGGATTGAGGAGGTCTTCGAAGTATTCCGCCCACCGACTCACAACATCCCGAGTTGAGGTCAACAGCACGCCATCCCCACCATAAATGGTGTTGGTCGCGTACCGCTTTCCCCCCCTGAGACGCCGGATGGTGGACCAGAATCGCCTCGAAGCCGTACGGAAGTCATTCTCCATGGCCTCTCCGAACTCCTCCCACGCCCGAGTTTTTGCCTCAGCAACCACCCGAGCCGCATGCCGCTTGGACTGTCGGTACCTATCTGCTGCTTCCGGGGTCCCACAGGCCAAAAAGGCCCAATAGGACTCCTTCTTCAGCTTGACAGCATCCCTCACCGCCGGTGTCCACCACCGGGTTCGAGGGTTGCCACCACGACAGGCACCAACAACCTTGCGGCCACAACTCTGATAAGCTGCCTCGACAATAGAGGCGCGGAACATGGCCCACTCGGACTCAATGTCCCCCGCCTCCCTCGGAACGTGTTCAAAGCTCTCCCGGAGGTGGGAGTTAAAGCTCCGTCTTACGGGAGACTCTGCCAGACGTTCCCAGCAGACCCTCACAATACGTTTGGGTCTGCCAGGTCTGACCGGCATCCTCCCCCACCATCGGAGCCAACTCACCACCAGGTAGTGGTCAGTTGACAGCTCCGCCCCTCTCTTCACCCGAGTGTCCAGGACATGCGGCCGCAGATCAGATGAGACGACAACAAAGTCGATCATCGAACTGCGACCTAGGGTGTCCTGGTGCCAAGAGCACATATGGACACCCTTATGCCTGAACATGGTGTTCGTTATGGACAATCCATGACGAGCACAGAAGTCCAATAACAGAACACCACTCGGGTTCAGATCAGGGGGGCCGTTCCTCCCAACCACACCCCTCCAGGTCTCACTGTCATTGCCCACGTGAGCGTTGAAGTCCCCCAGTAGAACAAGGGAGTCCCCAGGAGGCGCACTCTCCAATACCCCCTCCAAGGACTCCAAAAAGGGTGGGTAATCTGCGCTGCCGTTTGGCGCATAGGCACAAACAACAGTCAGAGCCCGTCCCCCCACACGTAGGCGAAGGGAGGCTACCCTCTCGTTCACCGGGGTGAACCCCAACGTACAGGCACCAAGATGGGGGGCAACAAGTATGCCCACTCCTGCTCGGCGCCTCTCACCAGGGGCAACTCCAGAGTGGAAGAGTGTCCAACCCCTCTCAAGGAAACTGGTTCCAGAGCCAGAGCCATGTGTTGAGGTGAGTCCGACTATTTCTAGCCGGAACCTCTCAACCTCACACACTAGCTCAGGCTCCTTCCCCACCAGAGAGGTGACATTCCATGTCCCAATGGCCAGCTTCTGTAGCCGAGGATCAGACCGCCAGGGTCCCCGCCCTCGGCCACCACCCATCCCACATTGCACCCGACCCCTTTGGCCCCTCCCATAGGTGGTGAGCCCATGGGAAGGGGGACCCACGTCTCCTCTTCGGGCTGTGCCCGGCCGAGCTCCATGGGTAAAAGCCCGGCCACCAGGCGCTCGCCAACGTGCCCCACCTCCGGGCCTGGCTCCAGAGTGGGGCCCCGGTGACCCGCGTCCGGGCGAGGGAACATTGATTCCATTAGTGTTACTCATCATTGGGGTCTTTGGGCTGCACTTTGTCTGGTCCCTCACCTAGGACCTGTCTGCCTTGGGTGACCCTACTAGGGGCATGAAGCCCCTGACAGCATAGCTCCTAGGATCATTGGGACACTGAAACCCCTCCACCACGGTAAGGTGGCAGCCCAGGGAGAGGTACAATACAATTGTGTCCCACATCTTTTAACAAAACACCACCGACCTTATTACTGTGGAGATACTGATGTACCTCAGGCTTTTCAGGTTCTTCATCACTTCATCGTCAGAAGAACAGAGTCAGTGATGTAGCTAAATATGCTAGTAGGTGTAATCTGCAGCCACTTCTTCAGCTCGTCCTCAGCAGCGGTATGATTATATTGTCCTGTTGAAGTTCTGACAGGTGGTGTTCCTACATGTTTAAATTAAATCTACAATGCTCTGAGAAACTACATCAGCTCGCCCTGTTCACACAGAAACAAATGCTGGTTCTGGTTTGTGCCAGAAGTTCTACCATAATTCACACAAGGCAGCATGGGGGCAAAAATAAGGTGGATAAACACTTCTACCTCCCCCCCCACACACACAAAAAATATATATAAAAAATAAAATTCTCTAATATAAACTGGATAATCACATAAGGTCATAGAGGCAGGGAACTTACAGCACAAGCGTAATCCCAAGCTGTTACTGTGTTTTAAATTAGAGATGGTATTTTTTAATCCTGTTACAATTACAAATGTCAAGAAGTCACAAGTAAAGGTGCATGACGCCATGGCACGTCTTAAACAAGATCATTCATCAAATGTATTATTTAATCAAGTAACCATCAATTTATTATTTCACCCACAAAAAGTAAATATACAAAACACAAAAATGACAGTGTGATGTTGGGCAGGAACATGGCATGATGTTAAACAACAGGTGTCCACTCTGTGGAATGGACAACCAAGATGAAGCTGTTCATTTCATTTCAGGTTTGGGCATCACTAAAGGTCAGCGTTTATGATTCGACAGTATGAAAAATAAAGGACAAAAATGTTCTCCACCGGAGAGGTCAAAGCCCAGAACCACTGCTGAGCAAAAACAACAAGACAAAACAAAAACATTTGCCACAAAGCATCGACCGTAGATGATTTCCAAACTTTTGGGGAAAGATTCTGTGGACTGATGAGACAAGAACATAATTATTTGGGGTGTGTCCTCCGTTACATCTTGTATACAACTAACATTTCATAAAAACCACCATACCTACAGTCAAACATGGCTGTGGTAATTTCCAGCAGTTTGTGATCTTAGCTTAAGTTCTGCTGCAGGACAATAATCCGAAGCACAGCAGCAACATTCCTGCCCAGATGTCTCTGTGATGGACTGGATACCTGTCCAGGGTCTCCCGCCTCTCGCACAGTGACTGCTGGATATTGCACCAGTGACCCCCCTCTGTAATTGCTACAACTCTGTACATCACCCTCGTTCTTAAAAATGGCCACCAGCACACTTCTCCATTCCTCACAACGGGTACACACCAAACGCGTTTTGAGCATCCAAAGCAGCCAGTTTACATGCAAAGACTATGGTGGCCGCGCGTCTAGGAGCAACGCAGCATGATGCGGCGCGTTTTGAGCAGTTTGAGCAGCGGCAGGGTGCGGCAGTTCTTTTTCCGCGCATGCGGCACGTCCAGAGCAGCGGCTGCCCGAGTTCAACAAATTGAACTTTGACCTACCTGTACTTTGGCTGCTCGCCACGTAGCAGCAACCAATCGGGAGAGATTCTGCTATGTGATGACGCAACGACGACGGGACATACATATAGTTACAGATTTAATAAATGCATTTTGGAATGTGTATATGTACATATCCATATGTATACATGCACTGAGTTGACTGAGCAAATACATTATTTGTAGATTTTAAACTGGTCATGTTACACACATACACTTTTGAAATTTAATACTAGTTAGGCACTTTTTTGTATTATTGGTTTATTGTTCTAAAATTCGGTAGACAATAGTCACCTAAATACTGTGGCATACTGCTAACACTTGTCGGGTGAAAAAACAAACCCGACCGGAAAAGGACCAAGACGCTCCTCCCACTGCGCGTCTTCAGACGCGTTCAGTGTGAACAGCCATCTGTTGACAAGCAGCCAACACCGCGCATCGGGAGCGTTTTTGCTGCTCAAGACGCGTTTGGTGGGAACCCGGCTTCAGGCATTTCCTCACCCTCCAATATACCACTGAATAATCGAGTCAAAAACCTCACTGCCATCTCTCCAAGACATTTCCAAACCTCCACTGGTATGTCGTCAGTCAGGTCCTACTGCCTTCTCCTTTATTCTTTTCAGAGCTTTCCGAACTTCACACTCACTAATCTTTCCCACTTCCTGAACCACAGTTTCTATGACCTCTACTCTTCTATCTCTTTCATTATCTTCCTCAAAGTCCTCCTTCCGTTTTACCCATTACACTCTCCTCACTTGAGGAACATTACCATTTACATATTTAACAAGCCTAACCTGCTGCATAACCTTTCCAGCCCGATCCCTCTGTCTCGCCAGTTAATACGAGTCCTTCTCTCACTCCTTAGTGTCCAGCCTCTTGTACAGCTCATCACACACCTTCTGCTTTGCTTTTGCTACCTTCCTCTTTCCTTACGTTTCTTCTCCTTATATTCCCATCCACTCTCTTCAGTCCTCTTACTGTCCCATTTCTTATTGGCTAACTGCTTCTTCTGGACAACTTCCATTACTTCAACATTCCGAAATCAGATTTCTTCATATTTCCTTTAAAATGTTACAATTATGTGTAAAGTTAATACCAAAATTAATCGATTTTAAACACCATCTGCTTGAAATTTTTACATGTTTTGGAAGAAATAAATCAAATTCCATGAGTAATACCCCAGGTATTATCAACAGAAGCCAGAGACATAACAAATAAACAGATCAAATATAAAAACAGGAAGTGCAAATATCAAGACAAGAAGTACCACATAAAAATTCCAGGCTTGGGTTTACAAAACTCTACTCACAGTTTCATAATGCGGCTGCTCCAGTTTCTCTTTGCGACTCCACTCTAGTAGGAACATTTTTGGCGTGATTTGAGGTGGATAATCCCTCCTACAACCACACACAAAAAAAAGGGAAAATGACACAGCAGCACATAATTTCAATATTAAAACACATATGGCGACGTTACTGCATTCAGCACTTTGAGATTTTTAATTAATGAAAAGTGCGTTATAAATTAAATTCATTATTATTATTATTATTCAAAATATGCTAATTTCGAGACGGACTGGCTGAAATTTTCAAGAGCAGCAGAGCAAAAGTTATTCATGTCTGATAGTTTAGTGCAACTTTTCCACCAGCCTTGAAAACAGCATTACATTTGTAAGGCACATATGAAATACAGAGAACCACAGCAGGCTTGGCACCTAGAGATGAATCGCTTTGCTGATCAGATGTGTTTGGAGAAAACTTTGGTGATATAAGAGATTAAATTCACCCTGTGATCCTGTGCAAATATTGCACACACTGTGGGTCTCCATTAGTTTTACAGTGGCTATTGTCTCAGTAACTAAATGCAATGAATTCAACAGTCAGATAAAGGTAAGATATGTATGGTTTGAATGCACTGCCTTCTCAACAACTGGATGTGATGTCACTGCCTTCTCAACAACATGAGGAGACATCATTGCACTCTCAACAACTGGAGATGACGTCACTGCACTCTCAACAACTGGAGGTGACGTCACTGCCTTCTCAACAACTGGAGGTGACATCATTGCACTCTCAACAACTGGAGATGACGTCACTGCACTCTCAACAACTGGAGGTGACGTCACTGCCTTCTCAACAACTGGAGGTGACATCATTGCACTCTCAACAACTGGAGATGACGTCACTGCACTCTCAACAACTGGAGGTGACGTCACTGCCTTCTCAACAACTGGAGGTGACATCATTGCACTCTCAACAACTGGAGATGACGTCACTGCACTCTCAACAACTGGAGGCGACGTCACTGCCTTCTCAACAACTGGAGGTGACATCATTGCACTCTCAACAACTGGAGGTGACGTCACTGCCTTCTCAACAACTGGAGGAGACATCATTGCACTCTCAACAACTGGAGATGACGTCACTGCACTCTCAACAACTGGAGGTGACGTCACTGCCTTCTCAACAACTGGAGGTGACATCATTGCACTCTCAACAACAGGAGGAGACGTCACTGCCTTCTCAACAACTGGAGGCGACGTCACTGCCTTCTCAACAACTGGAGGCGACGTCACTGCACTCTCAACAACTGGAGGCAATGTGACTGCACTCTCAACAACTGGAGGCGACGTCACTGCCTTCTCAACAACTGGAGGCAACGTGACTGCACTCTCAACAACTGGAGGCAACGTCACTGCCTTCTCAACAACTGGAGGCGACGTCACTGCCTTCTCAACAACTGGAGGCGACGTCACTGCCTTCTCAACAACTGGAGGCGACGTCACTGCCTTCTCAACAACTGGAGGCGACGTCACTGCCTTCTCAACAACTGGAGGCGACGTCACTGCCTTCTCAACAACTGGAGGCGACGTCACTGCCTTCTCAACAACTGGAGGCGACGTCACTGCCTTCTCAACAACTGGAGGCGACGTCACTGCCTTCTCAACAACTGGAGGCGACGTCACTGCCTTCTCAACAACTGGAGGCGACGTCACTGCCTTCTCAACAACTGGAGGCGACGTCACTGCCTTCTCAACAACTGGAGGCGACGTCACTGCCTTCTCAACAACTGGAGGCGACGTCACTGCCTTCTCAACAACTGGAGGCGACGTCACTGCCTTCTCAACAACTGGAGGCGACGTCACTGCCTTCTCAACAACTGGAGGCGACGTCACTGCCTTCTCAACAACTGGAGGCGACGTCACTGCCTTCTCAACAACTGGAGGCGACGTCACTGCCTTCTCAACAACTGGAGGCAACGTCACTGCCTTCTCAACAACTGGAGGCGACATCATTGCACTTTCAACAACTGGAGGCGACGTCACTGCCTTCTCAACAACATCATTGCACTTTCAACAACTGGAGGCGACGTCACTGCCTTCTCAACAACTGGAGGTGATGTCACTGCCTTCTCAACAACTGGAGGAGACGTCATTGCACTCTCAACAACTGGAGGCGACGTCACTGCACTCTCAACAACTGGAGGCGACGTCACTGCACTCTCAACAACTGGAGGCGATGCCACTGCCTTCTCAACAACTGGAGGCGACGTCACTGCCTTCTCAACAACTGGAGGCGACGTCACTGCCTTCTCAACAACTGGAGGCGACGTCACTGCCTTCTCAAAAACTGGAGGCGACGTCACTGCCTTCTCAAAAACTGGAGGCGACGTCACTGCCTTCTCAAAAACTGGAGGCGACGTCACTGCCTTCTCAACAACTGGAGGTGACATCATTGCACTCTCAACAACTGGAGGCGACATCACTGCCTTCCAGTGCTGGGCAGCGCTAATCCAAAAATTAGTTCCGCTATTTCTAAAGCACTAATTAATTTATTTAGGTCCGCAATTTCAAAAGCACTAATGTCTTATGAAAATTAGGGGAAGCTAAATTCTAAACCGCTATTTAAACAAAACAAAAATTAGCATTACTATATACACAGGACTAAACTGTTATCAAAAATAGTTAAACATTCACATAATTAAACATTCACAAAAACAAATAAAATAATTCCAGCAGGTATTTTTCAAGAATCATTCAAATGTCCTGTTAAGCACCTTGGTCAATGCAAGGCATTGCAGGAAGGTGCTATACAAATAAAGTTTATTATTATTATTATTATTATTATAACTTCAATTCAAAGACCACATCGACAGTACAGATCAAATTAAAATTAAGATCAAGTTTTAAAGTGCACTTCCAAGTTGTCTCCAAGTTTAATTCATATAAGAGTCAATTAAGCTTAATTTACTTCAATATTGTTTCAAAAAACAAATAGTAATTTGTTTTTTCTTGCGAAACCCAAAATAAATTAAACCAATTCCAAATTTCTATAGGCAGTCAACAGATTTAATGAAAAGTAACTAAAATGATCCTAAAAGGATGAAATTACAAAAATCAAAAGATTTATTTAATACTTTACGTATATATATTCTATTCGGCCATGAAATTAACAAAAAGAGAATGATCTTTTAATCACTTAGACCACTTTTAAATCTCAAATACATGGGCGTGTCGCCACCGCATTTCTATTTCATAAAAGGAACCCAAATACATAAAACGAACGACTCATCGTCGAGTGGTTGACACAAAACACACAATACAATCCTCCGGCCGCGTTAACTTGTCTTGATACAGCGGGGTTCTCTCATGATTTATGACGAGACCGAGCACAACCAGCTAGCCATAGAATTAGCACCCGAGTTCACCTCTGACCCGGAAGATGTCAAGATGGAATAGTCCATTTTTAGTAGGGGGATACAGAAATCGACCGGTTTTTGTATTGCGTTTTTAATGATCGTTTGAATGCACTGCCTTCTCAACAACTGGATGTGATGTCACTGCCTTCTCAACTACATGAGGAGACATCATTGCACTCTCAACAACTGGAGATGACGTCACTGCACTCTCAACAACTGGAGGTGACGTCACTGCCTTCTCAAACACTGGAGGTGACATCATTGCACTCTCAACAACTGGAGATGACGTCACTGCACTCTCAACAACTGGAGGTGACGTCACTGCCTTCTCAACAACTGGAGGTGACATCATTGCACTCTCAACAACTGGAGATGACGTCACTGCACTCTCAACAACTGGAGGCGACGTCACTGCCTTCTCAACAACTGGAGGTGACATCATTGCACTCTCAACAACTGGAGGTGACGTCACTGCCTTCTCAACAACTGGAGGAGACATCATTGCACTCTCAACAACTGGAGATGACGTCACTGCACTCTCAACAACTGGAGGTGACGTCACTGCCTTCTCAACAACTGGAGGTGACATCATTGCACTCTCAACAACAGGAGGAGACGTCACTGCCTTCTCAACAACTGGAGGCGACGTCACTGCCTTCTCAACAACTGGAGGCGACGTCACTGCACTCTCAACAACTGGAGGCAACGTGCACTGCACTCTCAACAACTGGAGGCGACGTCACTGCCTTCTCAACAACTGGAGGCGACGTCACTGCCTTCTCAACAACTGGAGGCGACGTCACTGCCTTCTCAACAACTGGAGGCGACGTCACTGCCTTCTCAACAACTGGAGGCGACGTCACTGCCTTCTCAACAACTGGAGGCGACGTCACTGCCTTCTCAACAACTGGAGGCGACGTCACTGCCTTCTCAACAACTGGAGGCGACGTCATTGCCTTCTCAACAACTGGAGGCGACGTCACTGCCTTCTCAACAACTGGAGGTGATGTCACTGCCTTCTCAACAACTGGAGGCGACGTCACTGCACTCTCAACAACTGGAGGCGACGTCACTGCCTTCTCAACAACTGGAGGCGACGTCACTGCCTTCTCAACAACTGGAGGCGACGTCACTGCCTTCTCAACAACTGGAGGCGACGTCACTGCCTTCTCAACAACTGGAGGCGACGTCACTGCCTTCTCAACAACTGGAGGCGACGTCACTGCCTTCTCAACAACTGGAGGCGACGTCACTGCCTTCTCAACAACTGGAGGCGACGTCACTGCCTTCTCAACAACTGGAGGCGACGTCACTGCCTTCTCAACAACTGGAGGCGACGTCACTGCCTTCTCAAAAACTGGAGGCGACGTCACTGCCTTCTCAAAAACTGGAGGCGACGTCACTGCCTTCTCAAAAACTGGAGGCGACGTCACTGCCTTCTCAACAACTGGAGGTGACATCATTGCACTCTCAACAACTGGAGGCGACATCACTGCCTTCCAGTGCTGGGCAGCGCTAATCCAAAAATTAGTTCCGCTATTTCTAAAGCACTAATTAATTTATTTAGGTCCGCAATTTCAAAAGCACTAATGTCTTGTGAAAATTAGGGGAAGCTAAATTCTAAACCGCTATTTAAACAAAACAAAAATTAGCATTACTATATACACAGGACTAAACTGTTATCAAAAATAGTTAAACATTCACATAATTAAACATTCACAAAAACAAATAAAATAATTCCAGCAGGTATTTTTCAAGAATCATTCAAATGTCCTGTTAAGCACCTTGGTCAATGCAAGGCATTGCAGGAAGGTGCTATACAAATAAAGTTTATTATTATTATTATTATTATAACTTCAATTCAAAGACCACATCAACAGTACAGATCAAATTAAAATTAAGATCAAGTTTTAAAGTGCACTTCCAAGTTGTATCCAAGTTTAATTCATATAAGAGTCAATTAAGCTTAATTTACTTCAATATTGTTTCAAAAAACAAATAGTAATTTCTTTTTTCTTGCGAAACCCAAAATAAATTAAACCAATTCCAAATTTCTATAGGCAGTCAACAGATTTAATGAAAAGTAACTAAAATGATCCTAAAAGGATGAAATTACAAAAATCAAAAGATTTATTTAATACTTTACGTATATATATTCTATTCGGCCACGAAATTAACAAAAAGAGAATGATCTTTTAATCACTTAGACCACTTTTAAATCTCAAATACATGGGCGTGTCGCCACCGCATTTCTATTTCATAAAAGGAACCCAAATACATAAAACGAACGACTCACCGTCGAGTGGTTGACACAAAACACACAATACAATCCTCCGGCCGCGTTAACTTGTCTTGATACAGCGGGGTTCTCTCATGATTTATGACGAGACCGAGCACAACCAGCTAGCCATAGAATTAGCACCCGAGTTCACCTCTGACCCGGAAGATGTCAAGATGGAATAGTCCATTTTTAGTAGGGGGATACAGAAATCGACCGGTTTTTGTATTGCGTTTTTAATGATCGTTTGAATGCACTGCCTTCTCAACAACTGGATGTGATGTCACTGCCTTCTCAACTACATGAGGAGACATCATTGCACTCTCAACAACTGGAGATGACGTCACTGCACTCTCAACAACTGGAGGTGACGTCACTGCCTTCTCAAACACTGGAGGTGACATCATTGCACTCTCAACAACTGGAGATGACGTCACTGCACTCTCAACAACTGGAGGTGACGTCACTGCCTTCTCAACAACTAGAAATGCGGTGGCGACACGCCCATGTATTTGAGATTTAAAAGTGGTCTTAGTGATTAAAAGATCATTCTCTTTTTGTTAATTTCGTGGCCGAATAGAATATATATACGTAAAGTATTAAATAAATCCTTTGATTTTTGTAATTTCATCCTTTTAGGATCATTTTAGTTACTTTTCATTAAATCTGTTGACTGCCTATAGAAATTTGGAATTGGTTTAATTTATTTTGGGTTGCGCAAGAAAAAACGAAATTACTATTTGTTTTTTGAAACAATATTGAAGTAAATTAAGCTTAATTGACTCTTATATGAATTAAACTTGGATACAACTTGGAAGTGCACTTTAAAACTTGATCTTAATTTTAATTTGATCTGTACTGTTGATGTGGTCTTTGAATTGAAGTTATAATAATAATAATAATAATAATAAACTTTATTTGTATAGCACCTTCCTGCAATGCCTTGCATTGACCAAGGTGCTTAACAGGACATTTGAATGATTCTTGAAAAATACCTGCTGGAATTATTTTATTTGTTTTTGTGAATGTTTAATTATGTGAATGTTTAACTATTTTTGATAACAGTTTAGTCCTGTGTATATAGTAATGCTAATTTTTGTTTTGTTTAAATAGCGGTTTAGAATTTAGCTTCCCCTAATTTTCATAAGACATTAGTGCTTTTGAAATTGCGGACCTAAATAAATTAATTAGTGCTTTAGAAATAGCGGAACTAATTTTTGGATTAGCGCTGCCCAGCACTGGAAGGCAGTGATGTCGCCTCCAGTTGTTGAGAGTGCAATGATGTCACCTCCAGTTGTTGAGAAGGCAGTGACGTCGCCTCCAGTTTTTGAGAAGGCAGTGACGTCGCCTCCAGTTTTTGAGAAGGCAGTGACGTCGCCTCCAGTTTTTGAGAAGGCAGTGACGTTGCCTCCAGTTTTTGAGAAGGCAGTGACGTCGCCTCCAGTTGTTGAGAAGGCAGTGACGTCGCCTCCAGTTGTTGAGAAGGCAGTGACGTCGCCTCCAGTTGTTG
>JBBPBX010000315.1:117929-128578 GCA_038048925.1 Garcialebias charrua
CTTCAACAACTGGAGGCGACGTCACTGCCTTCTCAACAACTGGAGGCGACGTCACTGCCTTCTCAACAACTGGAGGCGACGTCACTGCCTTCTCAACAACTGGAGGCGACGTCACTGCCTTCTCAACAACTGGAGGCGACGTCACTGCCTTCTCAACAACTGGAGGCGACGTCACTGCCTTCTCAACAACTGGAGGCGACGTCACTGCCTTCTCAACAACTGGAGGCGACGTCACTGCCTTCTCAACAACTGGAGGCGACGTCACTGCCTTCTCAACAACTGGAGGCGACGTCACTGCCTTCTCAACAACTGGAGGCGACGTCACTGCCTTCTCAACAACTGGAGGCGACGTCACTGCCTTCTCAACAACTGGAGGCGACGTCACTGCCTTCTCAACAACTGGAGGCGACGTCACTGCCTTCTCAACAACTGGAGGCGACGTCACTGCTTTCTCAACAACTGGAGGCGACGTCACTGCCTTCTCAACAACTGGAGGCGACGTCACTGCCTTCTCAACAACTGGAGGCGACGTCACTGCCTTCTCAACAACTGGAGGCGACGTCACTGCCTTCTCAACAACTGGAGGCGACGTCACTGCCTTCTCAATAACTGGAGGCGACGTCACTGCCTCTCAACAACTGGAGGAGACGTCACTGCTTTTGCCTTCTCAACAATTGGAAGCGATGCCACTGCCTTCTCAACAACTGGAGGCGATGTCACTGCCTTCTCAATAACTGGAGGCGACGACACTGCACTCTCAACAACTGGAGGCGACGTCACTGCTTTTGCCTTCTCAACAATTGGAAGCGATGCCACTGCCTACTCAAGTGTCTGGCGTTTCCTACCCTGTAGATTTTTTTTCCCTTTGGAGTTCATTGACGTGTTGGCGAGAGATAGTCACATGAACGATTCCAGTCGCTCTAGCGGGAAAGACAGCCTCTGAGCATTTTAATTTGTCAAAAGTACCAATTTTAATCTACACAACAGTTTTTAAATCGTTCAAAAAGGCAAAGTAAAACCATCCATCCATCCATCCATCCATCCATCTTCTTCCGCTTATCCGGGGTCGGGTCGCGGGGGTAGCAGCCTAAGTAGGGAGGCCCAGACTTCCCTCTCCCCAGCCACTTGGAGCAGTTCCTCCGGGGGAATCCCAAGGCGTTCCCAGGCCAGCCGAGAAACATAGTCCCTCCAGCGCGTCCTGGGTCTTCCTCTGGGTCTCCTCCCGGTGGGACGTGCCCGGAACACCTCACCAGGGAGGCGTCCAGGAGGCATCCTAACCAGATGCCCGAGCCACCTCAACTGGCTCCTCTCGATGTGGAGAAGCAGCGGCTCTACTCCGAGTCCCTCCCGGATGACTGAGCTTCTCACCCTATCTCTAAGGGAGAGTCCAGCCACCCTGCGGAGAAAACTCATTTCAGCCGCTTGTATCCGAGATCTTGTTCTTTCGGTCATAACCCAAAGCTCATGACCATAGATGAGGGTGGGAACGTAGATCGATCGGTAAATTGAGAGCTTTGCCTTTTGACTCAGCTCTCTCTTCACCACGACAGACCGGTACAGCGCCCGCTTCACTGCGGACGCTGCACCTATCCGCCTATCGATCTCACGCTCCAGTTTTCCCTCATTCGTGAACAAGATCCCGAGATACTTAAACTCCTCCACTTGGGGCAGGACCTCCTCCCCGACCCGGAGAGGGCATGCTACCCTTTTCCGGCTCAAGACCATGGCCTCGGATTTGGAGGAACTGATCCTCATCCCGGCCGCATCACACTCGGCTGCAAACCGCTCCAGTGAAAGTTGTAAATCACGAACTGATGAAGCCAGTAGGACCACATCATCTGCAAAAAACAGAGAAGCGATTCTAAGGTCACCAAAACGGATCCTCTCAACACCTTGGCTGCGCCTAGAAATTCTGTCCATAAAAGTTATGAACAGAATCGGTGACAAAGTTTTTCTGGCAAAGTAAAACCAATTATGATAAATAATCAACATCGCATCTTTTTCTGAAAATCATCGTCATATCTGAAACGCGATAGAGCGAGAGGCTGCAGCAGGACGGGCAGTCTCAGGGACAAAACACCACCATCACCCTCCGCTTTCACCTCTCACCCCCGCAGAACTGCCCCCTCCTTTCTGATGGAGGTTTCAAGTTATTTGTTAAGTAGCAAAACATCTACAGGAAGAAGAAAAAGATGCCAAAGTTGATAAAAGTCACAGTCAGAGTGGGAGGGAGTCATGAGGTTTGAGTGATTTGTGACAGTTGGGTTTATAGTTTGAGTGTAGTTTATAATAATAATCATCATTTTATTTAAAAGTGCCTTTCAGGACACCCAAGGACAGTTTAGTGTTTAGTTCAATCAGTTTTAGTGTTTGAGTCAAAATATTGAGAAGATTTTTGAACATGAGGAGGACGGCGCTGCAGACCCATAGGAGGATGGAACCGCCAAGTCAGAACCTCAGACAAAGAAGAGGATCATGAAGGAGAAAAACAGTCCGAGTCAGACAGAGAGGACTTCGTTGATAAAGATGATGATCAAAACTTGTTTTTAAAGAGGAAATAGACGAAGAACGGACCGGGCCCTGCAAAGAGATGGGGGTCCAGAACCCCTCTAACTGGGCCAACAGAACCAAGCATCAGTTTCGGGCTCTGGAGAACACAGGAGGATGTAGATGTTGACCCTGAGGGCAGACTAATGGAGGAAAAAAACACTTTTTTTCTTCATCTAGGGTAAAATAAATATTTTGGCAGTTAAAAAAAACTGTGGTGTAGTAAAAAAAAAAAAAAAAGGTTAAAGCCGTCTTATTCAAATGTTCACAATAAGATGTAGTTAGAGAAAACAAAGTGAAGTTTTTGAGCTGCTTGTGTTCAGCTGGGACTGCTGCAAGATAAAGCATAAAGAGGAATTCATTGTGAAATATTTCTTTATTAGATTCTGTTTATGTCACTCTACAACATCGATTGAAGCTGCTGCTGATTATGACGTCATAACTCTTTTCATGTCTGTGATGCTGGTGAGATATTTTCATCAGTGATCAGTGTTACAACAGTCTGTGTTCACCAACATGTCACCAACAGAACACCTGTGTTGATGTTGGAAATGACTGCAGCCTCCTACTCTGAAGGCTGAATGCATGTTTGTATCCACTGACCTACTTATCTATGACAAACTGACCGTTCAAACTTGACAGCCATGATGAGGACGTCTCCATCCATTACAGGTTTGTTGGGCTGGCTGCTTCTTTGCATGGTGTCTCTCCGGGCCTGCAGCTTGTCCTGAGTCTGCTGGTACAACTCCTGCAGCCCGTACGCCTCACTGCAGCACAGGCACCAACTCTCACCACATCACACTAAACTGCAGCACAAAAAGAAAACTTCCTGTTCCACATTCGTACCTGATGTCAGCGTTTGTCTGAGCCGCCTGCACCTGCTTTCCCAGTGGAGACTCCACCTTGTCTCTCAGCATCTGACACAGGCAGTACTTGGTGTTAAAGGCGTGGTTATCGTATCGAAAAGCCTGGGGACAACAACAAACAACAAACACTTCACTCTGATGCTGTCAGTAAACAGGACTGTGCAGATCGAGACCTGTCCAGTCTGAAATATTCCACTCTGCGGATCAAAAACTTCTAAAAAATACAAAAATGAACACCTTTTTCATAATAAACACAAATGTTCCACAATAATCATTTTAGACATCGCTTTATTTTCTACTTTTATAAGTGTCTATGTCATAAAGAATTCCTGCAGTAAAGATTTTCTAGCACACATTGTATTACTTTCTATGAAAACTCTCGTCACAAAGACACGGTACTTAAACCCATCAGACGATGAAGACTCCTGTAAAGTCTAATACAAATGCAGTGACTAAAAGAAATACTCTGTAACGAAGACACTCTGATGCAGATTATGGAATGACTTCATGAAATACTCTGTATTAAAACTTTGTAATGAACACAAAGTTTTTCTGTCAAACATTTGATGTAAAAAGGCCACGATACAAAGACTTTGTAATGAAGACTCTAATCACTTTGCAGTAAAAATTGTTATAACAACACTGTAACCGACTGAGACCCTCTGTAATCAGGAGTAACACATTCTATGCCCGACGACAAACTATTATACAGTAATCTATAGCAATGGCCTGGACAAGCACAAGACCTTGTATAATATTTGACCTTGATTTATGACCTTGACACAAGAGCTGAAAAGTGTATGTGACACTGTATTAAATTTTGGGTTAGGGTTATCTTGAGCAGATTTGAAGTTATGGGCGGGACAAGTAAAGACCTTGTATAAATTTGACCTTGATTTGACCTTGAAGCCTGGGTGAAGAAAAGATTATGTGCCATGCTGTGTAAAAATGGTACAAATTAGCATAAAGTTTTGGCAAATCAGCTAAAGTGGATCTGAGGTTTAGGGCGGGACCAGTAAAAACCTTGTTTTAGCTGACTTTGACCGTGACAGCGGAGTTGTTTACATGTTGTCCTTCTACGGTTCTACCACTTCTGTTTTTGTTTGTTGTTGCTGCCTCTTGTCCAGGTCACCACTGAAAATGAGGATTTATTCTCAAATGACTAACCTGGCTAAATAAAGGTTAAATAAATAAATAAAATAGAAAGAGAATTTGTCTGTGAAACGCTCAAAAAGCAAACTGGCGGATGTGATTGATCGTAAGTACGATTTTATTCTGATGGGTTGAAGATCTGGAGGCAAAACGAGCAAAGTAAGAGAATTTTTAGACAGTTTTTTTTTAAAAACATGAGTGATAACTCTGGTCATCTTTTTCTGCTGGCTGATTGAATCTTGGTTGAATCGCGATGAAACAGGTTTGTGGAATCAGATCTCGGACATGCTGGTTGTGCACGAGCCGTGGGGTGAACAGAGGAGACAGAGTCTGGTGGTCACGCCATTTTGTGCAGTTTGTTTACTTGTTGATTCAAACGCTTGCAGTTTTAACCGTGTTTGGTGATTGTGGAAATTGTTTTTCATGATGGTTTGTTTAGCCAAGATTCTGACACTTCTGTGGATACACACGTTTACGTTTGACTGAGAGAACTTGCGTTAATGAAAGTAGGAAGCAGGAAATGCAGTTCTGTTTGGGGCTTAAAGCTGCACTGACATCATCTTGTAACTATGCATCATATTGCACTACATATATATGTTTTATCATTCAACTATGTTCGTTTTTGCAAACAAACTTATAAATATATTTAATTTTGATTTTAAATTGATTTTAAACTTTGCGCCGTGTTTATTCATGGGAAATCCGATTTCACGCGAACGCAGCATATGTGACGTAAGGAGACGTAGAAGCAGTCTGCGTCTGTCAGCAGCTTGCCTGCAGCTCGCCTTTTTTTTTTTTTTACTTGACAAATGCTGTTACGTTGTGTCGCCTTTGGGTGTTCTAATATCTAATATCATCAGTGAACAAGTGAGCCTTTTCACTTTCCCAAAAGAAGAAATACTTCGTCTGGGAATGGAATAAATAAAGCTGCCACCCCCCTCGGAGCCTCCTCGCTTCCTGATAAGGTAAAAATCAAATAAATACGGGTGCAGACCTAAATTAGAACCTGCTGTTTCTTGTTCATCTAACTTTCTGCTTCCCAAACTGAAGACATGTAGCTCAAATATTCACTTAGATTGATAAATTTGTTGGGTTTTAAATTGTCCGTCCTTATATGTAAATGCAAAACCGGAGCCCTCTACATCTCCTTACGTCACATATGCTGCGTTCGCGTAAAATCGGATTTCCCATGAATAAACACGGCGCGAAGTTTAAAATCAATTTAAAATCAAAATTTAATATATTTATAAGTTTGTTTGCAAAGACGAACATAGTTGAGTGATAAAACATATATATGTAATGCAATATGATGCATAGTTACAAGATGATGTCAGTGCAGCTTTAAGAGATGAATAAACGATCTCTGTAATGGTCTCTGACAGAAAACCCCTCTGAGAAAGACTCTAATCGAAGGTTTCAATAATAAACACCATGTCATAAAGCCTTAAACCACTCGTCACACACTTTATTGTAGATTCTGAAACATAATCTTAAGGGAATAGAAGTATTTATTAAACCACAATATAGAACCAGTTTAAAGGGTCGGTCAACCTCAATTCAAGGAATTGGCTTATGGAATGTCTTGGAGACTGAAGTCAAAAATGCAGCAACAATGATTACATTTAAGAAAATGATAAAAAGTGGACTATTGCAAAGATATAAATGAAATACTGTTGTGTATGTTGCTTTGTAGTTCGATTTTTTTGGTGAATTATTTCTTGTTTTTTTATTGGTTAAAGTTGATTGTTGTTTGATTTGATGGATTGTAAGAGGGGGCAGTTAAAATAAGATTTTTTCTTCTTACTGCCACCCTTCATTTTATTTATGTGTTGTATATTTATTTGTTGTGAAATGTTGTATTATTTTGTTTTTTATAAAATGAATGGATAAACTAAACTAAATATTTAGTTTTAAAGACCTCGAGTAGTAAAGACTCACATATTTTAAGTAATCCTCCATGACCTTCTCCACGAGCAGCGGTCCGTCGCTGCTGAACACTGATGCATTCCACATGGCAGCACGGGCCAACATGACCGATGAGGCTCCGGTTGCCTTTCTGAAGGTTTCGATGTCGCTGTACGTTCTGACCAGATCCAAAGAACCTCCACTGCAAGACAGACATCAAATCAACACTTACGCTAACACTGATGTTCGCCCCTTGGGGTAGAAGAAACAACAACAAATAATCCAGATTTTAGAATACATTCCACAGACTATCAAACTTATCATGCGTTCTCAATCTTTACATATAGAAAATATATAAAAATTAAAATATGAAAGCAAATTCCTCCTTCATAAAACTAATAAATACACGTAACATGCAATATAAAAGTTATTAAAAATTAATTTTGTAACAAAAACTGAAGAGAATTTTTTTTTTTTTTAGTGTTTGACACAAAACCAAAATCACCAATAAGACCCAAAACAAAAATGTTTCCAACAATCAGTCCCCAGGGTGTAAAGGGTAGGGGTCGGCACAGCCCCCACACTTCTCATGTCCTGAGACGTTCAGCAGATGCTTCAGAGTCCAGGTAGTTTAACCAACAGGCCACAAGAACATTTAAACAAGTAAATATCTTAGGAACAAAATGATGCCTTTTGTTTTGTATTTTGTACTTTGCAGATGATGTGGTCCTGTTGGTGTCATCGTGCTGTGATCTCCAGATCTCACTGCAGCGGTTCTCAGGCGAGTGTGAAGCAGCTGGGATGAGAACCAGCACCTCCAAATCTGTGGTCATGGTCCTAAACCAGAGAAGGGTGGATTGTTCTCTTCAGGTCGAGGGTGAGGTTCTGCCTCAAGTGGAGGAGTTCAAGTATCTCAGGGTTTTGTTCACGAGTAGACGAAGAATGGAGCATGAGATTAACAGATGGATTGGTGCAGCATCTTCAGTATTGTGGACTCTGTACCAGTCCATTCTGGTGAAGAGGGAGCTGAGCTGTAAGACAAAGTTCTCTGTTTACTAGTCAGTCTACGTTCCTACCCTCACCTCTGGTCATGAACTCTGGTAGAAACTGAAAGAATGAGATCGTGGATACAGGAGGTTGAAATGAGTTTCCTCTGCAGAGCAGCTGGACTCCTCTTAGAGACAGGCTGAGAAGTTCAGTTATCAGGAGAGATTCGGCGTAAAACTGCTGCTCCTCCACATCCAGAGGAGCCAGTTGAGGTGGGTCAACATCTGGTAAGGATGCTCCCTGGGTGCCTCCCCAGGGAGGTGTTTCAGGCATGTCCGACTGGGAGGAGACCCCGAGGAAGACCCAGGACACACTGGAGAGACAACGTCTCTCAGTTGGTCTGGGAACACCTTGGAGTTTTCATTCAACCTTTATTTAGACAGATAGTCACATTGAGCCTAGAAGACTCATCTACCAGTGAGATCTGCTTAGACAAACAAAAAGTAATGAAACTGGGCACATTAGGAAATGGAAGCAAAAATATATATATTTAAATCGTTCTTCTTGCCTGATAATTTTTTTTTCAAATATTAAAAATCACCTCGCACAAATAAGCACATAGTGACGTAGACATTCTGCAGAGGGGGGGGAGACACCGAGAACGATGAGCAATGTTCCTAGATGCTCTCGAGGGCACTGTAAGAGTTCTGATAAGGATGATGAGATCCGTAAACATTCTGGAGGATGTCGGGGAATGGCCAAGGTCAACGCTAATGAGAATCCAAGAGTCCTGAAATGACGACAGAATGTTTATTCAGCTGGTTCACTCTGGTTGACGGTGGAGTTCCCCGATGGGCGGGGTTGAGCGTCAGATTACATGTCCTCCAGGCGTATTCAGATAAGGTGGCCTTGAAGGTCAGCCGGGGGAGCCAGATTCTGATAAACACACAGTTGTTTTGGGTACAGGCAGAACATAATGACATCGACCTTGAGTCTGTGTTGGTCCAAAAACGGTTCAGAAATGTCCAAATCATGTGGCCACACCGATGGAACGTGCCTGAGTAAAAAACCCAGAGATCTGATCCATTCTGCCCAAGGCAATTGAGTCTGGGTACACAGGCAAGAACCAAGCCTTTATCACAATATGCCAATTTTTTGAGAAGGACCTGTAGTAGACCCAAGTTAACCATCACATAATGGTTTCAAACCAATTTGTTCAACAAAATAAAGTAAAAATCAAATGTTGCATTAGAAAGGCAAACAGGCCCGTATAGATTGTGCCACACTTTATTTTTAAGCAACCGTTCAACAACAATCAGCCACATACTGAGTGGCAAACATGTTTCTCATTAAAAAACAATATGTTTGCACAACAGGCGTTTTAAACGCCGTCTCTCCAACAACTGCCAGAATGACGTTTTAATTGCAATTGCTGGGGCTTACAACAATCCACCCAGTTGAAAGAAATGTGCCTCCACTAATAAAGAGCTTCAAGGGATGAGCCTGGCAGGAGGATGTGTTAAAGACACAAGCTCTTAATTCACAGGACTCAACCCTGCTTTTAAGCAGACACGAAAAAAGGGAAAAAAAGATCTTGTTTAGGCGACTTTTAAGCAGCGGAAGATGGAAGAGGAGCTTTGGGGGTAGAATGAACACAAAAAGTAAGAGCGAATGAAAGGGCTTAAGAGGAAAAGTGAAGTGCTCATAACAGGAATGACCAGAACTGCAGAGGTCAGAGAAGTGAATGAGTTAGAAAAAACATAAAATAAAGAAAAAAGAATGGCTCTTTTGTGCAAGTGGATGGGATGGTTTTGTAGGGCATGCGTTTCCAGGGCACCAAAGACCTCTAGTCCAGTTCTTTTTTTAATTGGGGTTGGGGGGGTGGAGGAGGAGGACAGGGCAAAAGCAGAGTCTGCCTGAGAGACTAATCCTAGTCTCTCTCCCTCTTTCTCTGCCTCAGGAAAACACAAACCCCTTTAAATCCCTTTTTACCAGAAGTCCTGCCTACTGTGGCCAGTCACTCGGAAGGCAGTTGACATAATAACCCCTGGGGTACTCATGCTTGCCTTCTGCTTTGCTTTAGTAACTGACACTGTAAAAACGTGCTGACCTGCTTGGCTCTGAGCGATCTCAAACACCAGACAGACAAAGATTGGTGTGCTGCATCCCATTATTGACAATTTAAAGTTACAGTAAATACATAAGAGATTGTGTGTGGTTTCCTCTATCTCAAGGCTAGGTCGTTGTCCCAGTCTTCCGGCTTTTCTTTTGCTGCATTCAAAAGGAACCATTAGATAAGACATGGGTGGAAGCAAAGAGGCAAACACATACAAACTGAAAAAAAAGGGCCACAAGTAATAAATACGCCAACTACCAACTACCAAACAAGGCTACAATCAAGGAAGTCAGAGGGGATGAAAAGGAAGGGTGGGATTTAAAGCACTTTGTCTAGCCAAGGACTCATGTGCACGAACAAATTTAGACACACAGGGGCATATAAGCTTATTTGGAGGATTGTCAGATGTTGTAACCAAACCAGAAACTCCCACATAGTCTTTTTGAAGACACGTGAACTTTAGAAGCTACAAGGCCTAACCATTTAACATACATCACCCTCACTGAATACCAGTGTGGAGAAATGAGCTCCATGAAAGCTTTACATTTTACTTGCTTTAAACTAAAACATCCTTCAATTAACAGTGACAGTCATCAGCAAACATGCTGATCCTTCAAACCCAATCTAGTCATGTTGAACCAGTTTTATTTATCATTTTCTGATATGGGTGAATGAACTTACAGTATTTACTTTACTATTTCCTGTCACCACCTCCTATCAAATGTGTAGATACACACGGTGCAAGAAATCTAATTTAAACACTGCAGGATGTGGGAAATTTGAAGAATGAGCGTTGACATGATAAAAAGTAATATCTTATGTGGCTATATTGACAGCAACTAATTATCCAATAAAACTAACAGGATAATAAGTGAACCCTAGCTTTCAATAATTTTAAAACATATTTTTATTTTTACTGTCATTCATCCTCTATAACTGCAGAGTAAGTGCAGAGCTGTCATCCCCTAGAAACCATAATGAGATGTTTCCACTTGTCAACAACTTATCAATATGGATACCATTCCCAGAATGTCTGCTTGAACAGAATGAGAAAAGCATGAGGAGGGGTGAAAAGC
>JBBPBX010000316.1:0-26806 GCA_038048925.1 Garcialebias charrua
ACTGTCTTTTTTCACACCAACAATCCCCCTCGTGGTTCTTTTTCCTTATCTGAAAAAAGGGCTGCGACTCGAGGCCAGCGGCCTCGGTCACCTCCGTCTCCCCATGTCTGTTTATGTTTCTCTCGGACGGACTGTACTGAAATATAATTTTGTTGCGCTTTGATGCAATGACAATAAAGCCTAATTCTGATTCTGATTATTATTATTTTACTTAAACCTTTATTTTACCAGGAAATAAATCCACAGAGATTTTTAATCTCTCTTACAAGGATGTCCTGTGCGTCCTTATTGTGTCATTATTGCCACCTACTGGAGTCACATTAATATTTTAGCAATTATGTTGGTATTTCTGCTTTTTATAAGGATGAAGACGAAAGCTAAACAAGCAAACAAAATGTCAAGAGTAGTTTACCGTAGTTGTGAATCTGACTCAAACATCTACATTGAGAAAAACGTTATTTTAAATAAGGCTTGCACGGTCGTTGATTTCATAATAAAAAAAAGGTAGAATAAACAAATCTAAAAAAGTTAAGTCTGGTCCTCTGGACTTGAACGACTGTATAAACATGTTTTTTAAATGTCCAGAGGACCGGACTTAACTTTTTTAGATTTTTCTACCTGGATTATTGAGTAAACAAAGTTCATAACATTCAGCCTATAAGTGACTCTATATCACGACCTGTTTCTTTTTTTTTTTTGTTAAAAACATGGAAATTGCTGCATGACAGCAACAAAAATGAGCCCAATATTGTCAGATATTTCCAGGAAGACTAGTGCTCTAGATTCTCCTTGCCATAAGCTAACAAAAAATATTTCTACTGCTAACAGGAAACATGCAAATGATACCTGTATGGTGACTTTACAATATGCTGCATTTTTGTAAATATAACCAATCTTTGCATAGGCCTGTCATGATAACAAATTTTGCTGGACGATTGTCTCAGAAATTATTGTGATAAATGATAATATTTGAAATTTGACAGTATTTAGTAATGTCAAATTTAAGAACAAAAGTTTGTTAATTTGTTTTGCATGTACAGGTAGTCCCCGATTTACAACGGAGATCCGTTCCTACGTGACGTCGTAAGTCGGAAAATACGTCCAAACTGCACCTTATACGTACAATACTGTACTGTATTTTACTAAGCACTTAGCCTATCCTAACACAGTACCCTACATAATTATCAAAAACACATACATTTGGAGCCATAATAAAGGGAAAAAAGTTATTTTCCTACTGGGAGCTGGTGGAGTCTTCATCCGTCTGTTAGCATGTTAGCTCGTTGCTCAGCTGTAGCCTCTCTGCCTCGTAAACCTCCTGGTCTCCTGTACTTTTCCATGCACGGTCCAGGGCGTTGGCAGTAAGGTCTGTTAGCATGTTAGCCCCTCCTAAACTCCTCTGCCTCTGGTCTGCCTGTAAACCTCTGGTCCAAACAATGAGGTCTCCTGTAATTTACCACTGACTGCCGCAGCTTCTGCAGTCAAAACCGGAAGGAACTCGGAACTCGGCTTTCAAAATAAAAATGTTAAATTTTGTTTCATTTTTTTTATGGGATATGCATGTCGTAACCCCGAAACGTCGTAAGTCGAGGCCGTCGTAAGTCGAGGACTACCTGTAGTACTGTATTTTTTTCAATCACCAGATGGCAGTATAAGACTGTTTGAACCAAAGGATGGATAGTGAGGGAGGAGCAGCGTGCCTCTACTATACCTGGTGGTGATTGGGTTAAATGCAGAGTCAAATTTCGTCTTGTATGGAAACATACACAGATGACAAAAATGTGACATTATTATTATTAAATGGGAGGGAGGCCCCTTGACGTGATATGGGCTGTCTCTCTTTGGTTCTCAAAATGGTGGACACAGTCTGGTTTGAGCTCTTTAGCATAGCATTTTTATAATAATAATAATGAATTCAATTTATAACGCACTTTTCATTAGTGAAAATCTCAAAGTGCTACACACATTCATACACCGGTAGCGGCAGACTACCATGCAAGGTGCTTTCCAGTCCTACCGGGAGCAACTCGGGGTTAAGTGTCTTGCCCAAGGACACAACGTCACATGGTGTGGGGAACCGGGATTCGAACCGCCAACCTTCCGATCGGGGGACGACTGCCATTACCACTACGCCACGGCCGCCCCTTTTTCACACAAAGCTTTTAATAAAAAAAATCATTAACCAAGTTCTCAGCTTCTTTTTGCAGTGAAAAACTTTTAAACGAAGGCACGAGTTTCAACCATGAATTTTGGAGCTTCAACAAGACTGAAGGTTTTTTTCCCCCGAGGTCGGCCTGTTAGCTTAGCTCGTCTAGCTTCTCATATTAGCTGCTTTAATCCAAAAAACACGATTTTGGACCGTTAAAATGGATTTTAAAGATAAAGAGAGGGGTCATTGAAGAGCACCGGAGTTGAGCTTTTAGTCATCCAGTGTCTTCAGAATGAGAGACACGAAGAAGCGATAAAGCCACTAAATAAAAATGAGTCGATAATTTTCATTTATCATGCGATTCATTGATTTATTGCTTTTCGCGACAGGCCTATCTGTGCATTGACTGTACCTACAATTTGTCCGTTGCAAACAAGTTTCTGCTTTGCTTCTACCAAGACGCACTCCTCTCCATTATTTTTACTTGACAAATACAGTGATTCTAATAAGTAAAGCTGCACGTGCTGACTCCTCTTGTTAATCATATCCTGTTTCTATTGCTGTTCCAAGACACAACATATGTTTTCTTTCTATTGGTGTCTTTGTTGTTCCTCTCAAAAACATTTAGCCTCAGTGGGGGGATTAAAAATGAAAGAAAGGGGCAAAGACAACAACACAATAAACCAAGCATGCCAAAGAAAATGTGGAGGGAAAAGAAAATATAAAAAAAAAGAGGAAAATTTAACACACAACCTGGGGGCTCACATGGCGTGTCAAATTGTGTGATTAAATACGTGACTGGCTCTGTAGATGTGAGTGCTGAGGCGTGGAGTCTATGCCATTACTGCATGAAGTCTATGCTATTACTGTGCAGGCGTTTGTGACAACAGACATTTTTGTGCAAAAGCACAAGCATGTATCTGATTGACGGTACCTGCTGTTAAAGCTAACTTTACAAACACTTTTTACTTGCACACACACTCAGTAAAAGGGAGTTGGGGCTTGTAAAACATACACCACTCACACATGCACAGCCCCATATTAAACCCTACGCTACACTATGATTTCCATCTCTCTGCTTTGTTTCCATACATGTGATAAGATTAGACTTTCTGTTGGTGCTGGTGAGCACTTTGGTGGTTCCGCTTGCTTTAATGCTGTAAAATGCAAAATGCTGACCAGTCCTTAAGAAAATATGCTATGTTGGGGAAACTGCTTGCATGAATACATTTTAATGTGCAGTATCTGACACTGTATGTTAAGTTAGCATTGAAATTGCCCTGTAGCATGTGCACATTTGTGCGTGTGTGCTTATGGGAGCCTGTTTGGAGACACATTACACACTGCGTCAGGTTATGTATTTAAGAAAAGTGTGCCTGTGTACATGAATGAGTGCACATGTTGCTGATATTCTGACTCATTCTTAAATCTTGACTGTTACCAGTTTGTGTATGCAAGATAATGCACAAGTTTATTCTAATATAAGCCAAATTAATGATACAGCAACTACCTGCCACATCAACTGGGAAATCTTTGAGTAAGTTAGACAGTTTATGGAAGAAAAGAGAGAACCGTTTTCTTTTATTTGCTACATTTCTGCTGTTTCAAGTTGTCAAATTTAATTGCAACAGAGAGAAAAAGACCCTGTGGTAAAAAAAAGATAATTTAGGTGGTGTGAAACAGGTTTCATACATGTCACCTTTAATAAAAGTCACTCTGGTCATGAACTCTTGTTATTAAAGCTACAATGAAGTCTGGCTTCATAGGAATCATCTTAAATACAGAAGAAAATTACAGTCTTACAGCAATATTATAAAGTCTGACGAAGGAAATAATAAGTTGTCATTATTTTTTACCCAAACTATTCTCAGCCTGTTTAATTTTTGAACAATCATTAGAAAACATGCACATTGCTATATTACTGGTCAGTACAGGCATTTTTATTTAGGATGCCAAAACATGAAATTATTGCATTACCTTTTTTAATAGAATCATAGTACTGTAGATAAAAATTTAGCTGCTCTCCAGTTGTGCATGGTGCATTTGCTCAAAAGTCAAAATGTCTTTCAGTTTATGTAAGTTGACTTAATAAAAATAAAAAAATAGGAAGCTTGAAGTTTAACAGATGGACCATAACATGCAAAGCTCATCTTGCAAGAACCTATTGTCTCTGCTGGCTGCAGTAACCACCAGAGATGCAACATCAATATAATAAAGGTTTTAGGGGATAGTGCAATAGGCTTAACGTGACTTTTAAAATGCTCATTTATTGCATCAACTTAAACCAGCAAATAACACCCAAAATACGGAATGTCTTACTCTGGCATCTGTGACCTTGAACTCCCGGAGGATGTACTGAGGCATGTTGTATTCAGCCATAGGATCCACCACAAAGTACTGATACCTGGCGGAGCGCTCTGCTGGCCAGTACTGGTGACATTTTTCCTGTGAGAACAATTGGGTCAGAAGATCTTAACATTTTTGTTTTAATGCCAGACTGAAACTTGACCAAAAATTCAATCCTCACCCGCCCCATTTCTCTAAGTTTGGTCAACATGACTACAATAGTGGAATTGTTCTCCCAGAGCATTCTCCAGAAGTCTTCTGTCGTCTCTGCTAGAGGCCCCTGTGTGGCGATGTAAGCCTTCTGCTGCCTGTTTATAATAAAGCCATAATAAATAAATAAAAGTTTATTTAAAAATACATCTGACAAAGTTCACACAAAACTTTAAATATTACAAACTTTCTTTTGGTGTCATGAAAACCACACTTTCACACAACTCATACTCATGTTTCGGACTGTCACAGCTCTCCTACCTGTATCCATCAATGAAGCTGGAATTGATGTAATCAGAGCCTTCCAGACCTCTGATTGGCTGCAGGCAGACACGTGTGGTCTCGTAGGGCATGATGTTGACCAGCCGGTTCTTAAACTTGTTGCAGGGAAGGTTGGCACTGATGAAGCGTGATGTATGGGCTTTGGAGTTGGCCAAACGCTGGTGAGGAACAATGGGGGAGACAGTTTATTACTTTAAAAGGAGAATGGCTTGATGAGAGAATGATGGAGCAAGAGAATGATGGAGCAATATAGAGGAGAGGGAAATGTGTTGAAAAGGAAGGACCGAGGTGGGAAGAAGAAAGAAGGAATAGACAGAGAGTTCCCAAAAAGAATAGAAAAGATATGAGATACGGAGGAGAGAGACCAGTGGAGGATGATTAAATTAAAACGGAGAAGGAGGGTGATGGAAACAGGTGCTAGATGGATTTTAAAAAGTGCAGAATATCAAAGGAAAATAACAAAGCAGGCCCAATCTGAAACCGATCTTATTCATATTTAGGTGACAATGGCACAACTTCAAAGCAATATTATTTATTCAAAAATACAAGCAGGATCTTCTAAAAGTTTGTCCTCCATTTGCAAATTATGAGGTCTGCCAGGGTCGGAAGAGGAAAAAAATTGTCATGCACACTGCCTAACAAGCGTCTGCATCAAATCTGAATGAAAAAGGACCCTCCTAAAAGTGGGTCACTCACTGGTGCCTTTGATAATGGCAGCATGCTCTGTGCACATAAAACAGGGAAACTCACACACACAGACACAGTACAGTTACCAAAACAAAAAGGCAACGCTGCAACATCACCACTGTCATTACAAACTCAAAGGGAGATCTGGGGGTCAGCAGTTTCAACAATCACATTTTACAAACTGCAGTGCTTCAACGTTGAGTTTGGGTTGTGTTTGCTCGTTAGGCATAACATAAGACACAGCTTTGTCAGTTTCTATACTTTGCAGGGTTGTCAAAATGTACAAATATCTTCTCTCATCTGCACCAAATATCATGAAATATTGTTTCTGTTCTCATTCTTTGCTTTTGCTCTTTAACATTTGTACAGTTGTCCTTTTGGTCAGAGGTTCGTCCAGAATTTTTCTTCTCCTCACTCGATTTTGTTTCTTTCAATGGTTTTTCTTTTTGATCTGTTTAACACATAAGCACCTGGAAAGGCTTGAGCGGGTCTGGCACTGCTAAAGAGGGCCTCAGCTACAACACCAAACACCAGAGAGTGTACGGGGAGCCTGCCAAGCTGCAAAGCTTAATACTTTCTAGTCAGGACTGCCAGTTTCTTCCCTTTAACAGTACAGTATGTTCGGTCAGCTGGATGGTGGACTAAACGAGTGAGGAATGATGCACCATCGTAATATGCTTTTCTTACTTATTTGTTGCATCACTTGGTTGGTTAAAGATGGTAATGTATTTGATCGACTTCTTAAAAACTCCAATAAAGTTCAGATGGTTTATTTTATTGTTGACATGTTTTGTCCTTCATCCAAAGGACTTCATCAGTCCAAGGAGCCACAACCAACTGAGTCCCAGAAGTAGCAAACCCACATAGTGGACCAACCAGTTTGCTGGTAATAAGAGGGTTACTGGGGCCCACCCTCTCCCTTGTCGTAGACTCTGAGGCAGCCATAGCCAAAGTGGTTCAAGTGTTGTGGCTCCTCAGACTGATGAAGTCCTTTGGACGAAGGACGAAACGTCTCAACAACAAAAGAAGTACAGGTAATCTAGATGACCTGACTGAACTTTGTTGGATTTTCTACCTGGATTATTGAGCATGAACTATGATGTTCTTAAAAACTGATTTTCAACTAGACCAAAAGAACAATACTTCAAAGGTTCAAAGGTTTTGAGTTCTCTGACAACTTTCACCAAGTTATTTGACTATAGCTTGTTAGGATTTTTTAAATTGTGACCATTAAAAGCCTGTCAGGGTAATCTTCCAAGAATTATAGACATGGCCCTTAAAACGAAGAAACGACAGTCAGCAACTTCAACAGTTTTTGAGTGTGGGGGGAGTGCAGCATGAGGGAAGAGGCCAGAGCACCTGTATTGCGCGCTGCTAGCTTAGCGTGACATGTTTGAGTTGTGCGCTGTACAGACAGTCTGAGTGTGTGTGGGTGGGGGGTTCAGCTTGAGAGAAGAGGCAATGTGAGCACTGCCTTTAGCTTTTTAGCTAGAAAGCCTGTATTTCACGCCGCTAGCTTAGTGCTATGTCAGTGCTGGGTGGGGGGTAAGGGAGCAAGTTTGGTTTGGTAGGTGGTATGCTCAGTTCTGTTGACGGGGTGGGGCACCCTGCTTGTATAATGGTAGGGGAAACACTGCAGAGAGAATCTGTTGTAGACAGTCATGAAAATAACATATTTCTGTCATGGTTTGGACTCCTAGTCTAGGTAGAGGTGCACCGATTGCAATTTTCTGGCCTATCACAGATCTCTAAAAAGTCTGACCTGCCAATTCCGATTTTGGCTGATACCAATTTTGTTTCATAAGCGGCACTGTCAGATGTTATAAGGTCACAATGCACCTTCAATTTTCCAATCTTATTTTATTAAAAAACATACCCTTGAACAATACCCTAGAAACAATAAAAACTTGTTTTAACTGTCCATGAGGTAGTGCTCTGAAATATAATTGAAGTTCAGACTATTGTTGTTAAAACTACAAAAAATAAAATAAAAAACAAAAATAAAAATTGTAAAATTGGTATCTCATGTAAGTATCGGCCAATCTCCCAAAATTAAGGAACTCTGGATCGATAATTCAACCTTTATCGGTGCACCCCTAGTTCTAAGTATGTGAACATTTCCTTGGTATCAGAAAAATTAAGTCAAATACAAGATTTAAAACCAACTACTGACATAGAAACCCAAACAATAAAAATCAAATAATCCCCACAAATTAAAGCAGAAAATCTCAGGTGGTAATAAAATTCTTGATCTCGCCTTCCAAAATTTCAATTTGAAGTATGCAAATTTTTACATCTATACCCAAATATACTGGATTATGTATGATATTTATTACATATCTCTCATTAGACTTTTACAAACCTAGTTTTCTTTTCTGCATTGTGTTCTGTTTTGTGTTAAAGAGGATTATAATGTAAACTTGTTGGGAATTGCCAGCATCCATTCTGGTTAAATCAAATAGCAGACTCTTTGTTTTCCTGTTTGCATTCGGATCCCAATTAAAACTCAACGGGTGAATTCCAAACAGCTCCCGTGCTGTTTAATTAGAAACGGATCCCAGCAGCCTGCTAGCTCCTTTCTGTTTGTGTTGTAATTCATGTTCTAAACTCTTGCTGAATAGTTTCTGCAAGTGGTTTTTGTGCATAAATAGTTTGGTGATTACACTTGTTATTCATGCACATACAGCATACAATAAAGTGATTGCCTGACAGTTTCACCACAAATCGTTCTAGTGGAATTATTCTCTCTGCTCAACTTGTGAGTTCTTCCAGTCATGGCTTCACTCTACAGCACGCTGCATTCAGCACAAAAGCCAAAATATCATCTGATTCCCATCATGCACTTTTCTGTGGATTCACCTAGCGTCCAAGTTAGCATACCAATGCTTCATCGCTCATTAGCTACCCTTACCTCTATTTTTCATAATCAAGGATTAATTACTTGGCTCTCCTAGCCTTCTTCACACAAACTTCCTCTTTCTGTCTTGACTGTAATGCCAACATTATTAATCCTGGTTTGGCTCCTGACACCAGTTCAGCAGTGCCCCCATTGCAAATTGCATGGTATTCCTTCACTTGAGTGTGTGCCAGAGTTAAAAAAAAAAAAAGGTTGAAACACACCAGCAATATTATTGTTTGCTGGCAGGAAGGCTGCTCTGATAAATGGTGAAGTGAAGATGACGGATGATTTGAAAATGAGAGTGCATGCAGTCCAAGGTCAGCAGGTAGTGGCTGCAGCATAGAGGCATAGAGCATAGAGGTGAGTTCTTAACTGTAAGACTGTTGAGATACATGGTGGATATCTACATACCTTATTGTTTATCCTCACTCCCTGCTTTGTCATGAGTCTCTCAGTTTCTATGACCTCAATGCAGCTGCAAGTCCTTCCTCTTATCCATGTGGAAAGGAACCCAGTTTACCGGTACTTGTTTGCATTGGTCCAAACTCCCTCAAAGTATCAGTGTTGGTTTTAAAAAAAGACTATTTAAATTTTTTTTAGTTTTAGAAAAAGCACATTTCATTTAGTATATACAAAGTATTTAGCCTGAGAATTTAAGTGAATATTCGTAAATTATTATTATTATTATTATTATTATTTTTTTTTTTTGTTGCATCTATAATTTTACTAACTACAAACTGACAAGCAGCTGCAATGATTACGTGCTTTTGTCTGAGCCATTGTCTGACTCCAAGTAAAGTTTCCTTGAGATAGTTTAACTTTATAGAGTGTAGCATCACTTCATTAGAATGTATTCTCCCTGGTTTAGCTGTGAATTGTTCTCTAATCTTAGATTTAGGTGTCAACACTGCTTGCCTAAAACTAAGTTAGCGGTCAAGAAATATGGTTAGGTTGGTAAAATAGTTAAATTAAGTTTCTGGATGGATGGATGGGCGGGTGGATATGGATGGATGGTGGATATGGATGGATGGATGGATTAAAGAGTCTTTGACTATTTAGAAAAGCGCTATACAAATAAAATGTATTAGAGGGATGGATGGATGGATAGATGGGATAGATATAAATGGGATAGATGGATGAATGGATAAATGTATACTTTATTAATCCCAGGGGTGAATTTGAGGCATCCAGTAGCATGTTCTAACTATACAGAAAAAAAATACATATGAAACAATAAATTTAAAAAAGATCAGATTAGACAAACTTGAAAAAAGGCCAATATGCACAAGGTGGTAGGGAGTACATTCATGATTAGTCCAGTCACTTTGAGAAATAATTAGACTCACAGCAAATAACAAAAAAATAAACACATTTACAGCCAAAATGACATTTTGGAGAGAAAAAATGGACAGCCAGGATTTTTAAGAAAGCTTTTAGGGTGACAAAAACCTAATGTTGCTCTATTGATTTGAGTCATTAGTCTCAAACAAAGACAAGTCAGCTCTTTTCTCACAGACGTAGAGAATCTATAAACAAGGTGTCCCAGCGTTTTAAGGGTAAAGCTTAAAAGTAATTTTTTAAATTAAATATGGGGTATAACAGCATGAATGCAGTGTAAAAATTGACCAGGTTATTAAGGTAATTACTCCATTTCTGTACCTTGAACTCTAGCTCCATCCCAGTGACGTGCTCGCCGCTCTCCACCTGGGCCAGCTTCTGGATGTAGGAGTAGAGGCTGCGGGCGGCCACTTCAGTGTTCCCGCAGGCCACGGCCTCCAGCAGTGCATCATGAATGAAGCTGTACTGGTCCTCTGTCTGCACCATGTAGTTCCGCTGCGAGCGCATCAGCGTCACATGGCCATAAATGTCCACCGTCTTCTCGTGCTTGATGCGCTCAAGCATGGCGTCGATTACTATAAAGCAGCCTGTTCGGCCGACACCAGCACTGAAACGTAAAGGGAAATCAGTCTTTGTTCTTATTTCTATTGTTTAATATTCTCATTGTGTTATGGTGTCAAATATTTATACAGATAATTCTATACAGGTGTGATGGTCATAAAAATAGAATATCGTGAAAAACTTGATTCATTTCTGTAATTCTGACGTTTCTTATTCTTACCTGCCTTAGGACAACGGATGAAAATTAGCTATTGTGCTAACTCCGGCATATTTACATTGATGCTAACTGCTGTTATGTTGATTAATATGCATTGTCCTAACTTAAATAAATAAATAAAAATGAAAAAAAAAAATAATACATTCCATTCAAAATGTTAAATGTATATTATATTCATTCATTACACACAGACTGATATTTTTCAAATGTTTATTCCTTTTAATGATGATGATTATAACTGATAATGAATGAAAACCCCAAATACAGTTTCTCAGAAAAAAATGGAATATTACTTAAGACCAATAAATAAAAAAAAAAGATTTTTTTAGCAATGTTGGCCAGCTGAAAAGTGTGAACATAAGTACTGTATGAGCATGTACAGTACTCATTAGTTGGGTCTCCTTTTGCCTGGATAACTGCAGCAATGCGGCGTGGCATGAAGTTGATCAGTCTGTGGTACTGCTCAGGTGTTATGAGAGCCCAGGCCTTCAGCTCTTCTGAATTGTTGGGTCTGGCGTATCGCATATTCCTCTTCACAATATCCCATAGATTTTCTATGGAGTTAAGGTCAGACAAGTTTGCTGGCCAATTAAGAACAGGGATACCATGGTCCTTAAACCAGGTACTGGTAGCTTTGACACTGTGCAGGTGTCCTGTTGGAAAATGAAATCTGCATCTCCATAAAGTTGGTCAGCAGCAGGAAGTATGGAGTGCTCTAAAACTTCCTGGTAGATGGCTGCATTAGCCTTGGACCTTAAAAAACGCAGTGGACCAACACCAACAGATGACATGGCACCCAAACCATCACTGACTGTGGAAACATGACACTGGACCTCAAGCAATGTGGATTCCGGGCCTCTCCTCTCTTCCTCCAGATTCTGGGGCCTTGATTTCCAAAGGAAATGCAACATTTAATTTCAACAGAGAACATAACTTTGGACCATTCAGCAGCAGTCCCAGGCAAGATGCTTCTGACGTTGTCTCTTGTTCAAGAGTGCCTTGACACAAGGAACTCAACAGCTGAAACCCATGTCTTGCATCCGTCTGTGCGTGGTGGTTCTTGAAGCACTGACTCCAGCTGCAGTCCACTCTTTATGAATCTCCCCCACATTTTGGAATGGGTTTTGTTTCACAATCCTCTCCAGGGTGTGGTTATCCCTATTGCTTGTACACTTTTTTCCACCACATTGTTTTCTTCCCTTCACCTCCATTAATGTGCTTGGACACAGGGCTCTGTGAACAGCCAGCCTCTTTAGGAATGACCTTTTGTGTTTGGCCTCCTTATGTAAGGTGTCAAAGGTCATCTTTCGGACAGCTGTCAAGTCAGCAGTCTTCCCCATGATTGTGTAGCCTACAGAACAAAACTGAGAGACAATTTAAAGGCCTTTGCAGGTGCTTTGAGTTAATTAGCTAATCAGAGTGTGGCACCAGGTGTCTTCAATATTGAACTTTTTCACAATATTCAAATTTTCTGAGAAACTGAATTTGGGTTTTTTGTTAGTTGTCAGTTATAATCATCAACATCCAAATAAATAAACCTATGAAATATAGCCGTCTGTGTGTAATGAATGAATGTAATACAAGTTTCACATTTTGAATGTACAGTAATTAAAGAAACAAATCAACTTTTTCATGACATTCTAATTTTATGACCAGCACCTGCATATCCATTCAATTTTGTACATATTTTTTGTTATGGTTTAAATAACAGAGGTCGCGAGAAATCAGGGAGATACTATGATCATTTGGAACAAAAAAGAAAGAAATAAAAATGACAAATGGAACAACATTAGCAGTGTGATGGAGACTCAGCAAGGCAACATGTCACACTTCTGAATTATTGTATGGTGCTTATGACTCACTCATGTCTGCTTATCTTGACAAAAAAAGAGAAGGTTTTCAATTTAAATAAGCCATTTGAGAGCTACAGCTTGCATAAGGAGGAGGAGATGGAGAGGAAAAATGGAGAGGCAGGAAAGGTGGGGAGGGATTACTGTGACAGTTGACAGCAAAAAAAAAAAAAATGGTAGGAAGAATGACAACGGTTAAAAGGATGCCACAAAGAGAAGAATGATGAACCCAAAATCAAAGGAAAAGACTGGTGACATAAGAGGGTGTGTGCTTGTATGAAGTCTATTATGTAATGTTTTATAGAGTGAACAAGAGGTAGGGAGCTGCCACACTGTCTGCCTTTTGAACATAAAATAAATAAAAATAATATGAATAAAATATATAATTTTTTTCTTTGTCGTTGGAAAATACCCCGCAGGTGTAAGAGCAATTTAAAATTTCCATCACGTAGTCATCTCATTTGGGGATCAAATCAAAATATGTTCTGAAGAACCCTAACAGCAAAAAAAGACTACTGACCTGCAATGAGCGATGATGGGTCCGGCATCAGGCGGGTTACAAGTCTTCACCCTCCGGAGGAAGGCTAGGAATGGGGTCGGGTACTCCGGCACGCCGTGGTCAGGCCACGCCGTGAACTGGAACTGACGAACCTCCCGCTTCTCGCTCGAGCCGTTCTGGAAAGAAACACGTTAGACATGGCAGTGAGGCATGACCTTTTAAACTAAAAGTGGCTGATCTGTAAATACCTGCTTTAAGAGTATTTAATTAAAAACACCCTAAAAAGTGTTTACATTTTACTCAGAACTTAAAGCTTAACCTCAGCTGGTCAAAGCCATGCTTTTACAAATTAGACCTAATTATTAATAATATTTATTAAGAAAAAGTAAATTTTGAATTGAATTAATGCTAGTTCACTGTGTTGCTAATTTCTATCAAAAATTTTACTAATCATTTTGAAGAAACACTCATGTTTTGGTCATTCATTGTGAATTATTTCCACTTAAAAGCTTTTGTAACCTTAAGGGCTAAAAGCTCTGCAGCTTTGCTCTGTCTAAAAAATGATTTAGGTGCAATGTTTCTTATGATGTCATTATCTTAAACAGACTGCATCTTTACATAGCTGCAACTAGCAGTGAGCTTGCGTCTTAAAATCAACACTTTAATCATCAGAACTGCTTGATGGGATCCAGAGAAAGGTGATTTTTATTTTGTTTTTATTTTTGCAGTAGAAGGAAAACGAGAGAAAATTAAATATCTTTCAGATCGTTTCCATCCTCCACTCCTCTCTTTACTTTCATAAGATCCTTTAATAGAGGGACTGTTTGCTTTTTCTTTGCAGCGCTTCTGCTTTTCCTGACGAAGGGAAATTTTTCCTTGCTGAATAAATGAATAAATGAGTGTGGTAATTAAAAGCAAACTGACCTAGTTCTTTTATTTATTCATATTTTGCTTTTGACATTCTGTGTTTCTGCAGCTGAGATAGGCTGCGTGAGCCGGACACTTCTTGCTGCAATTCTTTTCTTCTTCTTGAGAATTATTTTTCTTTTCTAAAGGATTTGTCAGCAGATGCAATTCTGCATCACTGTAGGATAACCGTATAGTTGGGCACCCCGGCAGCTGCTTTGAAGATGCAGTGTGTGCACAGCTGCTGTGTTTTTCCTGCTTCTGCTCCCTTATATATTACAATAAATCCAGTAAAGTGGGAACCACTGAGTGAGAAATCACAGCAACAGCTCTGCATTGCAAAGAAGGAGAGGACAGACAGGAAATAACTGTACCGGTGGGTTTAATAGAGTCACAGAGCTGCAGATTGAAAATGGGCTTGAATGTCAACCTTCAAGCTTTATGGCTGCCGATGTGTTTCTATCTTTACCATCACTGGCTCAGCTGGACATTCATTGTTTTACTGGCAATCCAGTTTAAAAGTCAGCAGTGCTATTACTGTACCTGGTGCTATATGGTGAAGAGAAACAACTTGATCGTTTTTAATCCATCCTTGACTTCAGAATATTACGAGGTGCACGTGTGAAACAGAGCCAACACGCAGTGCTTCTTTTTGTTTCTCCCCCCCCCCCTCTCTGTGTGCATGTCGGTGCATGTCCGTGTGTTGCTCTCGCCCGTGAGTGCCTATTTGCGTACAGCGTCATGTTTCAGCTGAACACGAGCGAGTAAATGCATGTGCTTGTGTTTGAAGTTGCGTGCGCGCTCTGTGACGGTCTTTGTGCTGAAACACAGAAGCATGAGAGCAGTCTGCCAATTATGTATATTGAGTTTCGCTTCTGCTCACTTTACCTAAGTGCTCCAATTTGGCAGATGCACATAAACAGATGATCTATTGAGGAGAGACAGAGCTAAACAAGGTAAAATGGGGGAGTGGATTGGAGAGACAATAGAAACAACAAGTTATTCTTCGGGTTGAATTTGCACTGAATGGAAAACCGCCCAGCTTTTAGGCCTCTTTTTATGTCGCCTGTGTGAACTTTGTGTATGGTTTTACCAAGATACACCCGAAGATATATTTTCTCTTTGCAGGCAATGACCATTAAAACTGTTGTTTCCTGTAATGCAACATTAGGTACCTTACAGACAATCCTATTTGTCCTTGAAAGGGTGATTGAATACTACTTAGACAATAAGGAATGCAAAGATGGGCACCAGCCCGCTAATGCGCTAATACGCTAATAGCGGACCTAAACAATTTGTTAGCGCTATAGCGGATTTACTAATTTTTACAATTCATAGGCAGATTTGCGCTATTTCTATTTAAAATGCAGTACCGCTAATAACTAATTATCTATCAGTAAAAACAAAAAAAACTTATTTACGGGCTCTTAAATCAACTGGACGACTGCTCACGGACCATCCGGTCAGCGCCGGATGTGGTCCGTGAGCAGTCGTCCAGTTGATTTAAGAGCGGGGCCCGCCCTAAGGGGCCCTATTGGCTATTACCTGTTATGTGTCACCGCTACGCGACGCGTCAGCGCCTCATTTGCCCTGCTCAAAATGGCTGCCACAGAAGCGAGCCCGAACGAAGGACTTACTTTACAAGAAAACACGGTAAAAACAATTATTTCTTTGCTGAGAAAAAATATATTTCTTAGTGACTTTATAGCACAAGGGTTCCTGAGCTTAACTGTTTCACGAAATGGTCAAATCTGCTGGATTTAAAAAAGTAGTTCGCCATTTGCACTTTAGCGCTTTTAAAATTAGCTTCCGCGAGTTTTCCTAAGACATAAGCGCTTTTGAAATTGCGGACCTAAATAAATTAATAAGCACTTTAGAAATAGCGGAACTAATTTTTGGATTAGCGCTGCCCAGCACTGAAAGAATGTCTAAAGGCATTTATCCAGAACAGCTATGGCTATGGCTGCCTCAGAGAAGTCAATGGGGAAGAGGGCGGGCCCAATAAACCATCCTATCACCAGCAAATTGGTTAGTTCCACAAGCAGCACACTCCCATAGTGGACCAACCTACTGGTGATAAGATGGTTTCTGTGGCCCGCCCTCTCCCCCGTCGACTCCTTTGAAGCCGCCATAGCCAAAGTGGTTCAAAACATCAAAGTTCATGCTCAATAATCAAGGTAAAACAATCCAACAATGTTCAGTCTGGTCATCTGGATGGTTTCTTTTTGTTGTTGTTTAGATGTTTCATCCTTCATCCAAAGGACTTCATCAGTCCGTGGAACAACAACAAACTTTGTCCCACAAGCAGCGCACTCCCATAGTGGACCAACTTTGTTGTGGCACCTCGGACTGATAAAGTCCTTTGGCTGAAGGACAAAACATCTCAAAATAAAAAAGAAATCATTCAGATGACCTGACTGAATTTTTTTTCCCCTGGATTATTGAGCATGAATGTTTTGAACCACTTTGGTTGTGGCTGCCTCAGAGGAGTCTACGTGGGAAGGTCGGGCCCCAGAAACCATCTTACCACCAGCAAACTGCTTGATCCACTATGTGAGTGTCCTGCTTATGGGACTAAGTTTGTTGTGACTCTTCAGACTAATGAAGTCCTTTGGATGAAGGATGAAATGTCGCAACAACAAAATAAAGAAAATAAACCATCTAGATGACCTGACTGAACATTGTTGGATTTTTTTTAACCTGGATTATTGAGCATGAACTTTGATATCCAGAAGGTATTTTTTGAGGCCATGTGTAGTTTCTGTGTTGATAGCCAAATGAAAGTGCATCCCGTTTGTTAATCTATACATGTGGAAAAAGAAGTCCTTATACCTTGTGCAGGGAGAATGTGCGGACACAGAAAGTGGCCAACTCTATGGTGTCCAGCAGGGTCACTTGCGTCATGCCGTAGGTTTCTGTGCCACGACTGGGCCAGTACTGGTCACACTTAATCTGAGACGGAGGGAGAGAAGAAGACAGGCAGAGGAACAGACGGAGGTGTTGGCTTCAACGTGTCACATTCTATCAAATTATTCCTCAGCTAACGATCAGACGTGAAAATGAGGCAGTGCAGAAAAATCTAAATCGACAACACAAACATCAACACTCATAGCACTCGTAAAGGAACCCTTGTGTGGACGTTACGACAGAAACACCACAGTACTGTATCCTTCTAATGCACTTTTTGAGGAACGATGCTAATGAACACAGAACAGCTATGAGTGTTGCTGCAACTCCTCTCCTACAGCTTATTTTCATTTGCTTCCTGTTTTTTTTTTTTTTTAAATCCCTCAGTAAAGCTATCCATCAGGAACATGAAGCACATGCTGTTAAAACCAAGGGAATAAATCACTATACATGATAGCTTCCATCATCATTTCATATCCTGGCATTCCACCCGAAGCTATAGTAAACTGCAGGATTTATTTCGGAACAAATAAGGTTTTGTATGCTCGTGATCATTATTGGCATTTTCTTGTCCAGTGGGAGTATAGTATGTCTGAAACCACAACACCTGTTCCTCCATCCACCTAATAAAGATTCATTCAGTTTAGGGGTGTGATGCACTGATGAACATCTGATGAAATGTGACAGCTAGGGAAGGATACACGTTTCTTATCCAGGGTTCCCTCCCATTTCTCACTGAAGCTGACACAAAGTCCACCGCTCGCTAATCCTGATCACGTTTGACAGAAGGGGAATGTGCATGTCAGGACAGACATGGGTAAACGATTGAAAAAGGACAGAGGGGCAAAAAGAATGAGCGGAGACACCTGGCGTGAGGGAGTTGGATGGTGATGCTGGTTTGAGTTGACGGGATAAGACATCACAGTTGGCTTTTTGATGTTTCCTCCATGCCTATATGGAAATGGACATTTAACTGTAGACTCGGTAGAATAAGGTTTTTTTTCTGGGGAATTTTCACTACTGGCAAAAAATTTATCATGTTTGAACAAGATGTAAAATAACTTTTTTCTTTAATGCATAAACAATATACAGGTAGTCCTCGACTTACGGCGGTCTTGACTTACGGCAATTCGATGTTACGAACGTATCATATTAATAAAAATATTAAATTAAATTTTTTAATTAAAAAAAAGTGCTTAAATGCTCTTGATTTCATGTGTACAACACTTTGTTGCAGCTGTGGTTGTTTTAAATGGCTTTATAAATAAAGTATTATTATTATTATTATTATTATTATTATTATTATTATTATTATTATTTTTAAGCCGATTTACGCAGTTTCCGACAGTTTCCGACAGTTTTCGGCAGTGCCCGCCAGCTTTGGTTAGCTCCGGTCTCGACAGCCGGCTTTGGATGGACCGTGTGTCCGATCAGAGTTTGACTCATACGGATAAATTAGCTGGAAACGCTCGGTGAACTCTGTGGACGTCTCAGGCCCGGAGAAGCAGCCGCCGATCGCTCTGCCACATTGAGCTAACATGCTAAAACGTGGAGAAACAGCTGCGGCAGACATGCTAACGGGCACAGCTATTGGAGGGGCTAACATGCTAACGCCGGACCCACCGGGGACACAGAGCCGACGGGTGGCGGAGAGGCCTGCTGCGGCCGGGAGCTCGCCTCGATGTCCACCTGGCAGCCTCAGATGTTGGATGGACACCGAGCTAACATGCTAAAATGCGGAGAAACAGCTGCGGCAGCCTTTTGGAGGGCTAACATGCTAACGGACGCAGCTATTGGAGGGGCTAACATGCTAACGCGGCGCAGCTTGTTGGATGGACACCACTTAGAAATGGCTCCCAGTAAGTTGTTAGCTCTTTCCCCCTTCATTATGGCTCCAAATGTATGGATTTAACATGCTAATAGTCCTTCCTTTAAGCAGTTTGGATCGCGTGAAGCAGCACGAAGCTGCAGAGCTCGGACGTGCAACGAGATAACATAATAATTAATAATAATAATAATTAATTCAATTTATAACGCACTTTTCATTACTGAAAATCTCAAAGTGCTACACATATATTGAATGCTACACACATTCATAAACCGGTGGCGGCAGACTACCATGCAAGGTGCTTTCCAGTCCTACCGGGAGCAACTCAGGGTTAAGTGTCTTGCCCAAGGACACAACGACACATGGTGCGGGTCCCGGGAGTCGAACCGCCAACTTTCCGATCGGGAGACGACTGCCATTACCACTACACCACGGCCGCCCTGCAACATGCTAAAAGACGGAGACAGCCTTGACCAGCTCACAGTAAGAAATTAACTATTTAGTATGGTTCTAATTGTACTGTATGTGTCTTTTTAATTATTATGTAGGGTACAGTACTGTGTTAGGATAGGCGAAGTGCTTGGTAACTGTACTGTACTGTACATGTACGTGTATAAGTGGCGGCTCGTGTGTTTTCCGACTTACTGCGATTTCCGTCTTACGAACGGCCGTAGGAACGGAACTCGTTCGTAAGTCAGGGACTACCTGTAATATTTTCATCTTTAAAGTAACAAAAAAACTGGTAAATAAATGTGGCAAAACAAAATAAAAAAAAAATAAAAAAAATTCTTACTATGAAACATCTAATGTATGCCAGACATCGCTCTGCGGCAGATTTTCCTTCAACTTCCACCATCAACAGATGGTTGTGGGAGGTTTCAGTCCCAGATTCTGCTTCACATGCCAGGACAATCACTTGGTTCAAATGTAATTTTCATTTCCTGCACTGTGCAGTTTGAGTGAAGCAGCTTGGTGTCCAGTATGCACTATAGGGAACATGCAATAACATTTGTTTGCACCGCAAACATGCAGAGAAAACCGAGCCAAATCTGTGAAGAGAACTCATCCAAAGTGCACAGGTAAACTGTCGTCGTGCTTTCCTTCAAGCTTCTAGAGTTCTTTGGAAAGCTTTTACAAGAACACAACATTAAGAAGTGGAGAGCAGAAGCTCAGTAACAGCAGACATACCCGTGACTTCTCCTCCAGTCTGGTCATCATGACAACGGTTGCTGTTCTCTGTTCCCACACCATCCTCCAGAAGTCCCCAAACGTTTCTGGTAATGGACCCTGGGTGGCGATGTAGGCATTTTGCTTCCTGTAGCCATCAATGTAGTTGGCGTTGATGTAGTCACTACCTGTTATACCTACAAGGAAACAAAACAACTTAGATTTAAAAAAAGGAAAGTGCTGCTTCTGAAGGGGTTAGTTAGTTTCCATGTCTAATTTAGTTTATTAAGCTGTTTCTATATTTTCCTTTAGGTCCTTATTAACACCTTTAGTTTTGTGCTAGCTGCCACTGTACCTCTGGGTTTTCACATGCAGTGACAGTTTCTAATCCAATTAAACCAAATGTGTAAAAATGCAGAAAATGCCCTGCCTGTAAAAAATGAAACAAACTAAAATGATTTAACTCATTAAGACCTCTCACATTCTTTCATATCTTTTGTTTTTAACCTTGAAAATCGAAGATATTTGACTTAACTAATGGCCTAATGTTCATTTTTACATGTGCAGCTTTTGCTTTATAATTTACTTTTGTCTACGTCTGTTGTTCAGAACAAGTGTTCAATAGAAAAACAACTGGACTTTATTTGTAACAGAAAACATTTCGCCCTTCATCCAAAGGGCTTTCTCAATTCAAAGAGCAGGCTGTGTGAGAGTGAGGTTATAAACAGGCTGAGATGACACACACAAACCTATGTAAATTGAAAGCTGAGATAACACACACACATACCTGAGATAACAACACACATCCTATGTAAATTGACAAATCACACCATCACACCTTAAGTAGGGGTTTCTTAAGGTCTTTGTTAGTCTAATTCACAGAAGCGGTGTGATTCGTCAATTTACATAGGATGTGTGTTGTTATCTCAGGTATGTGTGTGTGTTATCTCAACTTTCAATTTACATAGGTTTGTGTGTGTCATCTCAGCCTGTTTATAACCTCACTCTCTGCTCTTTGAATTGAGAAAGCCCTTTGGATGAAGGGCGAAACGTTTTCTGTTACAAATAAAACCCAGTTGTTTTTGTATTGAACACTTGTTCTGATTTTATCATGTCCTGGATGACTGAGAATCTTCACCAGCAAACGTCTGTTGTTGTTGGGTTTCCGTAGAAATGGTGTAGAAGTCTGTGCCTGGCGTAATACTAAATAGTAAACGCTGAGGAGTAAATCAGCCATGCAACAATTACATCACAACAAATCCCATCCCTTTCAAAATGCCTATTTTTTGTTGGCACACTGGTCCTGTACAAGAAGGTGCAGTGTTAAGTCCAGTGATGATACACATCTGTGATCGCTGTGGTAAAATCCTGCATTCCCTGATCGTCTGCCACTAAACTGAAAGCACAGCACAGGATCACAACAGAATCAGTCATTTAAACTTGTTCATCAAAAAAAAAAAAGCTCTAAACCAGAACAAGATAATCTTTTGATTAGAGATCGTCTAACACTGAGAAGATGACAGTGATAAGACGGAACACCACCGATCTTTATTCAGACGACTTCGATGATGCATCCATTTGAAATGAGACCGCTGTGAGACGGAGTCTGCGTTGGAGAGTCACATCTCTCTGACTGACATCTCCTCACTCAAGCAGCAAACAATAAAACACTCGACTGAGCTAATTTAAGAGATGAGACTCGGCGCGGACAAAAACCAGGAAGGAGAGAAGGAGCATAATAACAAAAACCTGAGAAATGGAGCGACAGCAAACCGTGGGGAGATTAGCGAAAAAGGGAGAGGAAAAAAAAGTAAATAAGGCAAAAAAGGAAGTAAATGTAATTAAAAGAATACCACGTTGCAAAAGTTGATTGAGGAGAATTGGCTTTAGTCATAGCTAAGTGAACAGAGAATGGCGGTGAGCATGAATCGTTCTGCTGCTGCAACTAATGGCAAAATCACTGCAGTGTAAAATAGAAATTTCAGACTTGATTAATTTATGCATTTATGGACGAGGCATTCTTTTTCTTTGGGATAATTTTGCTTTGCATGCTGTTGCACTGTCAATTTGGCCTGACTGCTCCATAACGTTGAAATTTAGCCTGAGCAGATAGCTCCCACAGGGGGGAAAAAAAAATGTCTACAGGAGTACAGAGTTCGGCATTACTATGGAAAGTCGAGGGCTCTTCTGGTGATGCAGAGCCAGAACAATGTCAGCGGTGAAGAGTGAGTACCTCCGACAATGTCTCTTAGGATTTAGGAATTGGAGGAAGAGATCCTTTGGCTCTAAAATTCAAAGTACTCAGTGTCTATGGCCAGCTAAAGGAAAGTCAGGAGCAAAGGGGAGATGTGATGAGACAAATGGGATGTTGTGAACGCTGCTTTAAGTCCTGGATCTCAGTTGCGTGTGAGAAAAGTGAGTGCTGTGCACAACGATGAGCTGAAACAAGTCCACAATTCAACCCATAAATAACTCAGTTGCGTAAACTGTAGCTGGAACAAATGCACGCTGAGCTGAAGCACGTCTTGAGTTTATTTATTTATTTTATTTATATCGAACAGACAGAAAAGACAATCAAGAAAGAAAAAGAAAGAAAATAGGATAACACAACTAAAAAAATAAAAGTTAATACAAATAATTATGCCCAAGTGACATGCAAATTTTATGTTTTCTGTTCGAAAAGGAGCAGGTATAGAAGATACAATATCTTATAATGTCCTGCCCCTTTCATACTCATCAATTTATGATGAATTAACTGTCAAAATACCAAAACGATACAACTTGTGTCCACTTTACATGATATTTAAAGATAAACAATTACTGTATCAAAACACTATTTATATCATCAATTGCATTTATAGACTTTAAAACACTCATCTCATAGAACATATTTTGCAATAAGTTCCTTTTTAAATCGTTTTTTAAGCTGGTTTATATTTGTGCTTTTTTAAAATTCATCATTCAATCCATTCCATACATTTACTCCACACACCGACAAACAAAAACTCTTCCTGGTTGTTCTAAGACATTGGGCCTCATGCAAGAACATGTTCGTATTTTTATCCTAAATTTCTCTTACTTTTGTTCGTACGAAGCGTTCGTACGAACATGCCACGTCAGATTCAACAAACTCTTCTATCCTCAGGAAAAGTGTGTAAATGAGCTGCGTACGTATGATGAATTGCACCTGTTCTATCCACCTGCTCGTGCACGCGGAGAGGTCATTTACATAATTCCCACCCCTCAAAACACCATATAAGGCTACGTTTCCTGCCTCAGAGAGCAGGAAGTGTCCATTCATAAAGATGACAGCGAGAAGTATAAAGAAGAACTTTACTGGTGCGGAGATTGAAGTTCTGCTCTCAGAGTAAATAACTAACTAACTAAATAAATAAATCTGTAATTTTTAGCAGCGTCAGCTGTGAATCTGCTTTAAAGCCGAGGACCCACTCAAACGTGCGGCGCGCACGGACCATCCCCGGGGCACGGGGGGGTGGGCCCGGGCGCGACGTGCGGGAGGCGCACGGGGGTCGACGTGGGGCGCTCGGCGATCCTCGGCACGCGGCCGGCCCACGGAACTTTGTACCCAGCGGCGTGGCGGTCCTGCTCGGCCGTGACCCGCCGCGGCCCCCGAGTACCCGCGTACTCGTCCGCGACCCGTCCGGGCCGCGGCGGTGGGTGTGAAGCCGCTTTATTTTAATTTAACCAATTTAACCAATTTGTGTCGTTGCAGTTAATATTATAATATTATAAATCTGTAACTTTTAGCAGCGTCAGCTGTGACTCTGCTTTAAAGCCGAGGAATGAAATGTGCTGTAATGTCATGTCTCCCGTGGGTTGTACAGTCACAGAAATAAAAATCGTATTTATCTCTCCAGCCCTGCTCTGGTTTTTCTTTGGTCAAATATTTTTAATTTTAGTGTAAACAACTGTGTTACATTATAGTTTCACTTATTCAGAAGAGCTGTCGCGCACCGCTACCCCCCCCCCCCCCACATGCAAGTGTCCGATGTGTTTTTGAACAAAAGCATTTTAAAATGTCTCGAAACTTCAATTAACTTCATATTAATATTGTAGTGCTATACAACAAAATTAATAGCTGCTTTATTTTAATTTAACCAATTTGTGTCGTTGCATTTATCCATCCATCCATCCATTTTCTTCCGCTTATCCGGGGTCGGGTCGCATTTAATATTATAATTCTAATTCAAACAGAACAGCCTCTTTTCAACATAATTATAGATTGTGATTCATTTTCAACTCAAAATATCTTCAAACTAATGAAATATAAAGTTATTAGTGAAGAAAATCCGTCTGGATAACAGCAGACTGGCTGCTCGTAAATATACGACAGGTCTGGACCACACGTACATTTTGTTCGTATCTGAAAAAAATCTTAGGATACGAAAACATTGTTGAATGCCACAAATGCTCCTAAATCACTCGTACCCACAGTTTAAGAACAAATCTGTGCGTACGAACGGTTCTTGCATGAGGCCCATTGTTTTTTAAAATGTCCTTCACCTCTTAAATTATAAACGCCCCCTCACAAAACATTTTCTTTATATTGGGTGGAAGTTGATGATTTTTCACCTTAAACATGAATTGTACAGTTTTAAATGTTACAAGGTCCAAGGAGTTTAAAACAAACGTTGGCTCCACGCATTCCCTCATTGATTTAACTAACTAACTAAACCTTTTATGAATGATTTCCCCTGGTTTCAGTTCTAATTTCCTTCGTACATCACAACTAATTATAATTTTTTTTGCAATCCTCCATTTTGTTCTTGCAAAATACAAAAGTACACACCGTTTTCGCTATATTTTAGACATTGTAATCTTCCATTAATTAGCTGAATTAGTACAAATTATTTTTGTCTCATCTATAATGTGCATACTAAGTACAGAGTACTCATTACTTGAAGTAAGAGCAAATATTTCCCAGATGATCAGCCCTGAGTTAATAATGAAGGTGCAGAGTGTGTGGGGTGAACCTACCATCAATAGGAGCCAGGATGACACGGGAGTGGTCGTAGGCGATGACGTTGGCGTAACGATTTTTGGGCTTGTTCACCTCCAGGTTGGAGTGCTCCCAGGTGAACTGCTGGCCTGGATCAATAGACTGATGGGAGGCAGAGACAGCCACAACATGCACACACCAAGAAGCAATCAGAGGAGCCGTGAGAGGAGCTGAGCTGCAACAATACTGATTCAGTGTTCGCGAGAGGAGAGAGACACATGGACAATGATTTCACTTAAAGAAAAAGGAACTGGCTATCTCCAACATCTGCTTGCTGAACGCTTTGAATACGGCAGCTGCTAATGCAGCAGGTGCACAACGACAGATAACACTATTGATCAAGGTAGCAACTCTCTGCCTATGATAGGTGGAGCGTGGAACAAGGCCGGACAATCTGTGAAATACAAATTAGGGAGCTTTTTTAACAAAATATAATGATTTGCATTAAATCTTATGGGCTCTTTTCAGGATAATTAAGCATCTCATTACCACTGGTTTGCCTGGGAATCTGGTGCTCAGTTGTTGCGGAGATCAAGGCTGAGCTGATATTTATAACCGGGGCTGGAGGGAAAATTGAACCGATTTTACCACACACACTGCATGCAGTCATAACAATGAGACACTTCCTTTGGTTCAGACTCAGCAGGTTCCAGCAGCACTTCTTTCTGTTTTATTTTTCTCTTTCTTTTTCCTCTGTCCTTGTTTTTCTCACCATGATCACGTCTTTAAAGCCTTTATCCTTTTCATCTTCCCTGATGTTTACACTCCCTTTCTGCTTCATAGTCCTCCATCAACTCTCTTACTTTTGGAGTTTCTCTAAATTATCTTTAAGCAGGTTGTGTGCTTGTATGCATACAAATGACTAGTGTACCTTTTCTGAAACATCCAGTAAAAATAAATACAAAATACTGTAGTTAGCATTTTATTCTTTTTTTTTCTTTCTCTCAATGAAACCATTTTCTATTTTGGCAGAGGTCTATTTGAAATATTTTTATTTACTTGCCACTGGACACGTCACACTGCCCTATAAGTCGCATCAGTCTAAACAATTCTAATAAAGTGGGAAAAAAAACATGAATAAGTCACTTCGCCGTATAAGTCACATTTATTATGCGTCACCACTGACCACCTGGAAACGTGGGCCAGTGTTGTGCCAAAAATCGATTGACTGCCAAATGGCAGCCGCGGGAGCGTGCCGAGGACTTAAACAAAAATTTAACAAGATTAACGTTTAAAAACAATTATTTATTTGCTCAAAATTATAGCAAAGGTGCGTCTCAGCTTTTTATTTTATTTTATATTTTTTGCATTTTTGGGCACTAGTGGCCTTTATTAGAGAGGGAGAGGGCGAAACGGGTATAGAGGGGGGAGACACCACAGAAATGAGCTCGTCGGGTCTGGGATGCGAACCCGCGATGCCTGTGGAGAGGCTCAGCCTCCAGCATATGTGCTGCCTGCTTTATCCACTGCACCAAAGCGGCAGCACAGGTGTGTCTCAGTTTAACTTTTCCTTAACAAATGCAGTTTAATGGTCAAATCAGCTGCATTTCAAAAATTGATTTGCGGCTGCGAGAGCGTGCAGAGGGAGGACTCACTGTGCATTTCTTCAAAACTTAACAAGATACCCACCTAAAAACAATTATTTGTTTGCTCGACATTATAGCAAAGGTGTCTCTCAGTTAAACTTTTCCTTAATAAATGCACTTTAACAGTCAAATTGGCAGCATTTCACCGGGGCAGCGCGGCAAAATGCAGCTGATTTGATGTTTGCTCCAGGAGTTCCAGAGCAAGACGAAGGTGGCTTTTTATGGCAAGCCAAGTGTCTCATTAATAGCCACTTTTACCTATTAATGAGACACGGCTTGCCATATTACTCGGGGGTCCTCTAGTGGCCGTAAATGCTAGTGTTCACTATTTTCCATGTCAGAATAAATGAAATC
>JBBPBX010000316.1:26842-40157 GCA_038048925.1 Garcialebias charrua
AATCGCTTCAGTGTACAGTACAAGTTTCAGTACTTACAAATTTATGCAAAAAGGTGCAACTTATAAGGTGAAAAATACAGTGTGCATATATATATATATATATATATATACATATATATACTTTTCGGCGTAAAAGTCGCTTCAGTGTATAAGCCGCTTTGCCCAATTATTGGGAATTTTTTGGAAAAATCCGTAAATACGCCGCTTCGCCCTATATGGGAAAAAAAATTCCATAAATATGACGCTTCGGCATATAAGTCGCAGGACATGCAAATTAGTAAAAAAAAAGCGACTTATATGCCGAAAAGTACGGTATATATATACAGGTAGTCCTCGACTTACGACGCCCCCGACTTACGAAGTTTCGGACTTACGAATATGCATCTCATTAAAAAAAAAAATATATATATAATGAATAAATAAATGTACAGTACTGTACAGTTACCAAGCACTTAGCCTATCCTAACATAGTTAAGGAGTGAGTTGAATTGTCTCCCTCCTCCCTAGCAGGCACCATTCACATAAAGGGAGCTAGCTCCCTTTATGTGAAAGGGAGACAATTCAACTCATTCCTTCATCTTTAAAAACTGTGTTAGGATAGGCTAAGTGCTTGGTAACTGTACAGTACTGTACATCTATTTATATTTAAAAAAAGAATTGTGATCCTACTTAAGAATTTTCGACTTACGAACGGCTCATAGGTACGGAACTCACTCGTAAGTCGGGGACTACCTGTATATTTATTTATTTATTTATTCCCTCCGTATATTCCTGTCTTTTCCTTCTGATTGGTGATGATGTGTTTAAAAGCTACAAGCACCTGCAGAGAAGACGGTGCTTGCACTGCATACTTTAGCTCTTGGCTGACTGATAGCATCCTCAGCATCGTCAGGTAAAAGTCTGGTTGTCTCATCGTTGCCGTTTGTGCTGCAGATTATCGCCTCCTCATCTCCATTCCCCTGCTGTGATGCCCTGCTCCATCTCCTCTCAGCGAATCTTCTTCATTAAAAGAGCCTCTCCACCTCATCTCTCTCTCTCTCTCTCTCGGCTCTTCTCAGTCTACTCTCCATTTCCCCCTCCTCTCTCTTGCACACATACTGCCTGGCTAAAAACCAATCAGTCAAAGCCCCACAGAGCTGCGCTTGGCAAGCCGGGGCGCCGGGACGAACAGCCATTCATCAAGAAAATAACAAAATTAAAATTACACTTCTCTATTTAATTTGGTCATTTATTTTTCCAGGTTGGAGGGGTGTGGCTGTGTTAAGAAATTGCAGAAAAAGAGGATGAAAGTATAAAATTGGCAAGTTTGTTGTAAGGCCTTCTCAAAGCGAAGAAGTTGTATCTTCGGCATTATGTCTCTCTTCCCCACCCGGAGGAACAAATCTATCCATTTGGTGTACGGTCCAGATCTGAATTCCTGAATAATAGATACTCAAGAAATACTAGATTGCAATGAGAAGTCATTATCCACCAACATCCACCAGCGGCCATGATGACGGCAATCTGTGCCGGTGTACCCGCTTTCTACTTTAGGCCGTTGAGCCGCGAGGTGACAGGCTCAGTGATTTAAGGACGAAGAGAGAGGAATATTGCTTGTATGCAAACGAGAGCTGATTCAGCGCTCCTGATTTCTAATCAACTCTGGTGTCATTTATAACCGCAGAGGACTCAGAGCAGACAGCTCGGTTACCCCCTCCTCACACACACACACACACACGAGCCTGGCTCGCAGCGTAGAAATAAGAAAATAGACTGTCTCCGTCAAAGAATAGATACCATCTTCAATCTCTGTCTGTAATCTTTTACTTTTTCTGGTAGCACGATGGCTCAGTGGATAGCACTGTTTCCTTACTACAAGAAGGTCCTGGGATCAACCCGGTTTGAACCTGGAGTTTTTCTGTGTGGAGTTTGTATGTTCTCATGTTTGCGTGAGTTTTCACTAGGGCTGAACGATTTTGGAAAATAATTTAATTGCAATTTTTTTTTCTATAAATTGCAATTGCGATTTAATACGCGATTATTTTTTTAATATCTTAAGTATTTTTCAACAAGCAGAAGCAATAAATCAATCTGTTTTATAATAAACAATGTCAGATTTGTTTAAAGCAGAGATTACAATAAAGCAAACAAATATATGCATTTTGTTTTCACCATTTCTATTTTTTCATGTTTCATAAACATATTAGTAAACATGTTAAGTGAACTTCCTAACTACTGTCTGAATTTCACATGACAGTTAATAAATAAATATAAAAAATTAGATATAAAAATTACTGTTTGAAGTTCAAACAGTTTGGTCAGTGATCCCTGTCGGCTGATACTTTGCTTACTTGAAGTTGAAGCACTGGTTGTTGTCATTCTAGCCATGCAACCACCGTAAATGTCTTTATGGTGTTTTTTTTTTTAAAGTGTTGATAAATATTTGTGTCACGTGACCAGTCAAATTGCAGCCTAAATCTAATTTCATCATATTGTGATATTATTGTAAATACAATTAATTGTTCAGCCCTAGTTTTCACCATCCAGTTTCCTCCCACAGTCCAAAAACATACGTTAGTCTTTCTTCAGCCCTAGGCCTGTGACCTCAGTGGGATTTGACTGGTTAAATAAAAAGGTTTTATCCTGCAGAAGTGCCTGATTACAATAAAACTTTTATTTCTACATAAACCAAAAACTGTAAGGAAAATCACATTTGGCAGCTCAGAAGATACATTTACCAACTAAGAAAAAAGAGCATGATTTTAACTTGATGATTTACCTGCTGTACCATGTTGAAGGTGCAAATACATGTGAAGAAACAGAGGTGACAACAATGAATTGTTTCTCTAATTGCTCAAGAACCACCAGCAGCACCACAGGCAACAAACATCCATACAAGGAAGAAACATGGCTTTACAAAACAACAAGAAACTGTTATTATTTTTTACAAGGATCACAATCAGACAGAAATCAATACTTTGACCTTTGAACCTTGGTCCCACTCACCTCATATTCCTGGGAGAGTTTGAGGTTGTCGTTAGCTTTGAGAAGCTCTGTGTGCTCGGCCAGCTCCGAGATAGGAATAGGAGGATGACTCATCATACCTGTTGGACAAATTTTTAAAATATAAATATAAAAACAAACAATATGTATATATGTATATATTAAAAAACAAAGCAAATGCAATCATTAGAACAGGTGACGAGAAGAGAGGACACGGTCAGATCTGTGTAATCACACACTGCAATGGGTGAGAATTTATTTAGTTTAACACAAGTTTGCTTTTAGTAGCAGGGAAGTTTGATAAAATCATGGTGAACGTCACAAACAAAACATTTGGGATGCTATGAGTCCAGGCCAGAGCTCAAAATAAATTAATATAGGTTTTCAGGCTGAATCTTTGTTTTTTTAAACATCGCAGCACAAACACGTTCTGCAAACTCATTTTCAAAGCAGTTAACATAAAAACGGAAGAAGAGAAAAATTAAAGCAACAACTGCTAAGTGTAACTAGTTCTGGTTGAAACATTAACACATTTATCAGCTTGAGAAAATTGAGGCACAACAACAAAAATATGTATGTATTTATTTATTTATTTATTTATTTATTTATTTATTTATTTTAGCCATCAACGACCTAAAAACACCAAGGACATTTTATTCTCGTAACTTATGAAATGCTCAAATAAAACTACTCTTTATTAAAATTAATCACTAATTCAAATTTATTTTGGAAAATCTGTTGCCAATAAAGTAAAACATTTTTATTTATTTATTAAATCGCCATGTTCCAGGAAGTTTACTGTAAATACAATATTTTGAATGTAAAAACAGCAAAACTTCAGCTGATTAGCTAAAGTAATAATAAACAGTAAAATAGTTAACTTTTACTAAATTATAGTTCAGTTTTTCAGCTTAGTTGAGCAAATACAGTGATTTATCAAAGTAGTGGCCTAAATAACCCATAATTGTCTTTATTGAAATGAAAAATTTAAACAGATTTAAATATTTGATAACATATCTTAAGGAATAAAATGTTTGTTTGCAAGTCTAAGAGAAGAATATATACAAGTCTTAGAATAAATAAAGTAATTTTAAGAAAATGAGGACGAAAGACGATAATATTAAATAGGTTGTTTCTAGAAAAACTTCTTTTCACCAGTGTTTACAGTTGAAACAGTTTGGTGATTTTTTTTTTTTTCTAAAAAAAAAAGAGAGAAAAACAAAAAAGGAAGAGATAATATTTTCTAGTTTGTAGAAATATTCATAGTACAATTGTCAGTTTTTTTTTTTAATTTGCCACATGCTTCGCTATTCTGATGAGCTCGTCTGTTAGCAGACAATAGCCCTGTTTCCATCCATTTTCATTTCGTATTTTGAGCTACCTCGCAAATATGTAAATACAAATTAATGCAGATCAGAAGTGTTTCCATCTGCTGGCTTGAAGCGCTTCTACCAAGCCGCGCACAGCGTCATTACGTCAGACGTCAGCGTCATTACGTCAGACGTCAGCACTGCGCATGTCTACAGTAAACAGGAAGTAGCGGTTGAAAACAGAACCCGGCCACACATCTCGTCAAAATCGAGAGAATATTTCAGGTACGTGTTGCTATCGGGCGAGTTGTATTTATTCTGTCATGCCAACTAGTTTTAGCGATGTTACATGTTGTCCGGAGCGGAAACAGCTGAACGTCACGTGACGTGAATTTTCGCTACGTCAGAAATGAGTCGGAAAATGTGTTTCCATTTGTCGTTTAGCGCATCTCAAATCCCAAAAACCACCTCAAGCGAGCGTAAAAACTTTTTAGCGTAATTCAGGAAGTAACCTCGCAATTTGCCGTTTCCATTAAGCTTTTCTGCTGCGCTATTTCAAATTGCGCAGCTAGAAACCTTGATGGAAACACGGCTAATGTTAACAGGATTTTTATTCCTCCTGTTGCCTCAATAGAAAGCTGTTTAATCTAGAATGCCCTGACCTGGGGGTATCGGTATCGGTCGATACTCAGTTAATATGTATCGGTATCGGATTGGAAGTGAGAAATGTGGATCGGTGCATCCCTAAAAAATACACCTGAGCAGTACCACAACATTGTGGTCTTAAATTTAAAGAGGTTGTAGAAAGGGGGGGGGGACGACGGAAGAACAGACACGTCCTGAGCAGCGCAGCACTTAGACTGACAGATAGAGACAAAGCCGAAAGCCACGCTAAGAGGAGAGCAGAGGAGAGACACAAACATTTCAGCCCCGCATTCAGTTTTATTTATTTATTTTTCGGTGGAGAAGGTGAGGCAGGCAAACGTGAGCCGTGCACTGTGTGTGTGTGTGTGTATGTGTGTGTGTGTGGGGAGACAAAGCACGCGCAGTAGGAGCCGGACAAAGGAGAGAGAAACATTTCGGCTGCGTTCTTTTTTTTTCCGTCCGTGAGGAGGGTGAGACAGAAACGTGAGCCGTGCACGTTTGTGTGTGTGGTGGTGGTGGGGGCTGGGGTGTCAGCGTGAGTGTTCAGTATGAGGCTGCTTTTTCGATAATTTCCACGGCACACCTGACGATCTAGTGTGCCGCGGCACAGTGGTTGAAAAACACTGGCAGTTGTAGAAGCCAAGCCAATGCTTTAAGCCACTGAGGTGATACACCGGGGTAGAGTTGACGCGCTGATTGTTTACCTTGTCAAACGAATTAAAGTCAGAGTCGTCCTTTACTCGTTTGCAGGTAATCCATTTATTCTTTAGGTTATGTGTCCATTTAGAGGCAATACATAGTTCCATATCACTTGCATCTGTTGACAGCATCTAGTTTCATATTCAGCGGTCAAAAAACTGTTTCCCCCTTTCGGGTGGAACACCTACCCTCACAAAAAGTCAATCATCAAGTCTTCTTGTCATGACTATAGAGATATGATAAGCCACTGCTTTATATGTCGTGCCACCTCTCATTATAAGACTTGAAAAATCTGTGTAGTTCTTCTTTTTCTGCCCATCTGCACTGCCAACTTCATGCAGCCCCTCCTTCTCCCTCAGTGAATAAAAACACAGCCCCTCACGTGCTTCTTCACACACGCTTACTAATGTCGTGCAGGTGGCACAGCTGGAGAGGTTTATTATTTAATATGTGTAAATAGTTTATTTTTTAGACATTTATTTTGTCCAGTTACAGCTGTTTGTTAATAAATGCACCTGTGTGACAACTGGGACAAAGCTTTGATTCAGAAATATATTTTTGCTATTACTTTATGGAAAGAAAAAATATCAAGATATATATCGTATATTGCCATTAAGATATTAATTTTGGTACATATTGCCTAGCCCTAATCAGAATCCATCCAAACCTTGATGCTTTCAACATTTACCTGCTGCCTTTGGCCCAGGAGCAGTGTGATGGAAAATCTTGAAAAAAACGTGCAAGCTAAAATGTTTAAATGACTCTCAAATGGACAATCTTCTGTTGTGCCCTACTGTGGCCTGTACGACTTGTGCTTTTCCCTTTGAGGTGGAAAAGCACAAAAGCTCTGTTCAATCTCAGTGAGTAAAGCAAAGCCAGAGGCTCAAAATGGAAGCTGCACTGAATGAGAAAAAGGATGTACAATTTCAGCTGCTGGAAATGTGATGATCAGAATCTGCAGCAACACGGAGGATGGGATGGCACCTAACTCAAGAGGTTGCACAGAAGACTGAAACCTAGGTGGAGGTAGCTTTAGTGAGACTGCAACTTAGACAAAATAAATAAATAAATACAATGAAATAAAAAATCAGCAAAGTTCTCACACATTGTCACCTCACTGCCATTTCGCAGATCCCATGCAGAGTAATACCCTGATGCATGCTCAATAATCCAGGTATAAAAATAAAAAATTAAAAAAAGAAGCTAAGTCTGGTCCTCTGGACATTCAAAAAACAACATTGCTTTGGTTTGTTTTGTTTTTTGAATGTCCAGAGGACCAGACTTAGCTTTTTTAGACCATGCAGAGTAAGTTTCTTGTCCATGGTTCTGCTTACCCTGGACTTAGAGAGCAGAGTAGGAGTCTGTACAAAGACAGTGTATACTGCAACACAGAACAAGGGCATCTAGACTCAAATTAATTACTCACGTTGATAGCTTCAAACATTCATCATCTATTTAGACAGAAAATTTCATGATTGGGGGTAGATTTGTATTCAGGCCTAAAAAATCAGACCCGACCCTAGCCCATAGTCATAATTTCCAAACCCCACCCAACCAGATGAATTAACAGTAATTACAAGTCCGAAACTGGAAAAAAAATCCCACAACATTTTTAATTAAGCTTTGACTGCTTATATAATAAGCCTATTAACGGTCTGTGGATGTGCGCGACTGAGTGGGCAGAAGATCAGAGCTGAGGGGGTGTTTGTCCTTTCATCACCATCAAAGCGCATTAAATCCCTGCTTCTGCCTGCATTCTGCATTATTCAGACATAGACCCTGCTCTGACATGTGGGACATTTTGGGATCTCACCTGCCTGGATCGTCGGACGCATGCGTCCGCAGAGTGCAGCAGCTGAATGAACGTCCATTTGGGCTTTGATGGATAGCCTGTCAGTACAGTCTCATCTGAAGCTTAAAGCTGCAGTATGTAAGTTTTCTAAAAATATATTTTTAACATATTTCTTCACTCTGTCACTATCTCCTGACAGACTGATGTTAGACAAGTAATCTCTGAAAAAAACTATAGTCCCCTTGCTTCTCTAAAAGCATTTCTAAAAACCCACAGTGACCCGCCGTTAACCAGCCAATAAAAACAGAGCTTCTCACGCCCCTAACCCACGCCCCTGCCTGTCCCAGCCCCAGCGGCCGTGCACATTCTCGTTCAAAGGATTGCAAAGCAATGCAGGACTGTTTTGTATGCGACACAAATGTATTAAGTTCCCCTTCTTCATCCCCGATCTGGACTTTTCTTTTGTTTTATGCCAAAAGTCAAGTGAACGCTTCCTCCTCCGCTGACTCCATGACTGAAATAATGAGGAAATTAATGAATTTGTCACGAGCGAATTAAACTCGGGTTCAACGTGGCTGCGCGAGGCTCTGCAGATTTCCTGGTGTTCTGGTGTGCTGGACCAGCGCTCCATGTTTTTATTTTATTTTTTAGAACATTTTATTAACATATAAACACAGAAAATTGCAGCGGCTGTGACAGGACATGCAGTGGAGGCGGAGCTAAGGAGGCTGAGCTGAATTTCAGCGAGAGCAAAGGGGAGCAGGGTCATATATGGCTCTGAGGGGGAGGGACCAGAATGCTTTCCCTGTCCCTTTCCCTGTTCTACAGAAACTTACAGACTGCAGCTTTAACTGAACTTTTTTGGTCATGCTGGTCAGCATGTGGTCAAATAGCCACGTGTGGTTGGTGAATGTATGGCAAGCCATGTTGCCATGTAATTGGATCATCAGCCACGCACATCCGCTGACACAATCAAAACTTGACACTGGGCCGGTGCACACATTAAGCATATTATTATGGCCTGGCCCAGCCCTAATCCGGGTCAGGTCGGGCCAGGCTCAGGGTTCCGGTTAGAAATGACAGCTCTAGTTGGTGGTTGTTGTTGAGACCGAAAGTGCAGACAGATCAGGCTGGATTTCAAAGTTAAAAGGCAAAACAGATTTTTAAAAAAAAATCTAAACAAAATGCTGACATGGCAGAAAACCTGAACATAACTTGTGGTGAACAGACACAAAGAGGGTACAGTGTCAAACTCAAGACAAAAACCAAGGAAATATAAAGACCAAACTAACAAACCAGAACCACAAACACACCGAAAGACAGGTATCACTGAAACAGGACCAAACACAGGAAATGCAGGAGGGTAAAACAAACACTAATCAAAATAATAAAACCACTGAATATGATAGGAAATCTGTTGAGGGGGCACCCCAAGGCCCTGGAGAATTCCCCAAAAACACAAGAAGGGGCAAGCATTAAAATAACAAACAAGGAAAAGAAACTTAAAGGAGGAAGTTAAGACTGCTGTTACAGAAAAGCAAGACAAACTGTCGTGAGAGTATAGTGAACACGGTGAAGGATGCACAAGGCCAAAAAGTTTGAAAACTCACTCATCCAGGTAGATAACTCACAAAAAAGGGGTCAATGGAGACAGTTTGATTCAGGTGTGGCTGACTGGAAGAGACTAAACGAGCGGGAGAGAGAAGAGCTGAAGAAACAAGCAATATTAGTGGAAAATTACACCACACTAATACATTCCAGATTTATAATTTAACAACTCAACAAAATAAAAAACAAAAAATTGAACAGTTAGTTTTACAAAGAGTAGATAAGAAATACAACATAAAATACAACTACCGTACTGTATTTAAATGTTTGACATAAGTAAATCTTAGTTTCACCCATTATTCATCAGTTTTCTCTGTAAAACTATAAGACTGCCTCAACATACATTCTTCTTTACCTAAAACCACCTCCAGTGAAGTAGGTCAGTGCTATTAAAAATACATTTACACTTTCCTGTTTTTGTTAAATTAAAAATCATGAAATTTGAGTCACCAGACTGAGCGGTGAGTGTTCACACCTCTGGGATTTGCAGACATTTTTACTGTGTAAACATGTACAACATGTCAGTGTGATATTTCTGCTCTCAAGACCCCGCTGCTCAGCCCGGAAAGGTCTTCTCTGCCAGAGAAAGAGAGAGAGTACAGTACAGTATTCTGCATCAGCATGGCTTTTTCCTTGGCAGTGCAGTAAATATCTGCATGACAGGATCTATGTTAACGAGGCTTTAGCCGTCAATCAACACTTAGTCTTGCTGCTCTAAAGCAAACTCTCAAGTAGCCGAGAGACAAAGTCCACAGTTTTGNATATATAGGTCGCACCTGGTATACAAGCCTTGAAAAAAACAACAACATAATAATAATAATAATAATAATAATAATAATAATGAATTCAATTTATAACGCACTTTTCATTAATGAAAATCTCAAAGTGCTAAAGCACATAAAAAGGTGTGACCTATACCCCCGAAAATACGGTACATAGATTTTACATTAGTGAAAGAAAAAAAAAACTTTAAAGCATCTATACATCAGTAAAAGTGACGGTGTATGTTATTTATGCATGGTGGATTAATGCAAGAGCCCAAGTGGAGATCGTGATTAGCATCCAATTATATGAAAGAAAAAAAAGCCAGTGTGCCAACACAAAACACAAATTATACTCAAATTTTGCAGCATCATATAAAAAAAACGCAATCAAATGCAAATTATGTGTTTGTACACGAAGGCGAGTGAAGCTAAAACAAAGAAAATTATACAGATGCATATTTACAAACAACAACCAAAAAAAAAAAAGCTGCTGTGGATAGTCTAAAAGCATAGAAACTAACTTTCATAGTCAAACCCTGCGTCACTCTGAGGACTGCTTAGACCAGAATCTGTAAAGAACAGTAAACATAAGACACAGTGGTTTTAAAAGCTTGCAGTGCAACTTAAAATGCTATGGGGAAAAACATGTAGATTAGAGGTGATCATGAAAATCACAAGAGTACATTTTTTACAGCTTTATCTCCAGCCTCGAGGGTGGCCTGAATTTGGGTTGTGAGACAGATTTGGAAAAAAAATAGCCAAACTGTTTAGAGCTGACCAGACCTTCATTTGTACCCGCCAACACCAGCCTCGTGAACAGACTGGCTGGCCATGGGTGTCAGCTTCTGCTGTGCCAACTACCCCTCACCCGTCTGTTGCCAAAACCCATAATCAACATGCACAGAGATCAGGAATAAGAAAATTGATTTGCTATCTCCGAGCTCTCGGATGGATCCGCTGAGAGGATGGAGACAGGGATAGAAAAAGGGAAAAAACAAGCTTAAGTTTGATGGTGAAAATCAAACTTTGAATGGCTTCTTTGTCTGTAGCTCTGCACTGAGGCCATGGAAATGAAAGGTGTGGAAAAGGGCCTACATTCCTGGTTGACAGCTGTGAAGCCTAAGATGATGGGAGTCGGAGCTTAGAGGGAATCTTATCTCCTCTAGAGGAAAGGCCCTCCGAGGCAACAACAAGCTGAGGCTGCGTCTAGACCAACTAGGGTCTGCCCAAATGCTCAAGGAAAGGGGATCCCTGTGACTATTTTAGCTGAACTGCTGTTTAATGGGATGTGGTCAACTCACTGAAGCAAAAGATAAATAAAAGGAAACATTAGACGTTCCATTTGCTTTCAAAGCGCGAGTCTCGTCTAATATCGCAACGTCGTTCTTTCTAGTTAGAAACTAAACTGACATAGTCACAGCGCTAAGCCTTAGGTGAGTTTACCCCGTGCAGACATCTTCGCGTGTAGACGTGCACGCTAGCGGCGTCAAGCGAGAGCAAAAGGATGAAGACACTGAACATCCTCCTCTCCCTAATTGATTTGTGACAATGACTAATTAAGCCTTGCGGGTGGTACTCTGATCCCCTGTCTCCAAACGTCATTCATCACAGCGGGGAGGAGGTGCGGGCATGTCGGATTCTGTTTATGTGGAAGCGTGTGCATGTGTGTGCATGCGACTTGACGGAGCTGCGAGGAGGAGGAGGAGGGTACGGTTGTTATAGCCGCCGCTGTAATCTGGAGGAACATGTAGGTTGCTGATACATACAAGAGACTGGCTGGTGTCTGCAGGATGTTCAAGTGCGCGGTGCTTTCTGCGGGAAAATGTTGGCTGAGATGAGAAATGATTTTGTTTCCGCTTACAGAACTGTGGGGGTGTAAGGTGTTGCACGAGATGCTGTAATGATGGGTAAAGATGTAGAAAAAACAAAATGGAGACGGAAAGTGTGTGTGTGTGTGTGTCATTGTTTATGTTACGTTGTGAGGCCCATTTTTCTGAGTTATACCAAATTGTGAGGACCAACTGCTTCTTATGGGGCCCAAAAAAGAAGTTCCGTTGGTGGGTTAGAGGTTAGGTTTAGGACTAAGGTGTGAATTGAGGATGTGTTAAGTTTAGGGTAAGGTATGCATTGGTAATGGTTAGGTTTAGGGTAAAGGTCAGGGTTAGGCTATAAAAATTAATGAAAAATGAATTGAAGTCAATGCAATGGCCCCATAAAGATAGAAAAACAAACCTGTGTGTGTACAGTATGTGTGCGTGTGGGGTGGAGGGTTTAATTACATGTATATATATATTTAATATAAGCTTTTATTTAAGCTTTTATTTTTCCCATTATAGGGAGGATTGAGATTCTCCTGATAGTTTAAATTATGTTTTCACAGGGATGTCCTATTTGCATATTTCTTCAAATTGTGTTTACTACGAACTTTAATTAATATGATCACTGTTAGTTCAATTAATGTTACATGTATTAGTATGACACAGATGAATGTAGTGAGCGTTTCAGAAGATGAATTGTAAATGTTTATGTTGGTTCATCAGATGATGGAAAACAAATTAAAAAGAGTTTAGCTATAAGGGTCAGATTAATTATAAAATTAGTACAAATCCTTGTCATTCAAGGGTTTGGCTGCTCCACTCGTCTAACTGTGCCAGCCTTTTACATAACCCATCAAACCGAGAGTAGTAAAACTGCTCTGACTGATATCCAGGGCTCATAATGATGCTAGGCTATTTTTTAAAGGCTAATGCGGAGCAGAAGCTGTGTGTCTGACAACAGAACCGTTGCTAATAAGCAGCAGGGCTATTTTTAATTGGTACAAAAAGCGTCAAATCATTGCAGTAAGGAGGGCTTGGCATTTTATTTGTTTCTTTTGTGGTATCAAACTCTAGATTTAATTTTAGGCAAACAATTTGTGGAATGGATCTAGCAGCAAAGCCATTCCCAGCACTGATTCTAAAGACATCTTATGTAAGTGTTTTAATAGAGCTAATATAAACAAGTTAACCCTTTAGTTTACAGCTTAAGAGCAGAACACACAGTCTTTAGGTGGTATACACCTTGTTTTATCCTCAGAGTGATGTGGGGGCACTAACTGTTGTGTGGTCTACGTTTTGATGGTTTTATTTTCTGATTTATGGTCTTGTTCTGATATCGCCTGCATGAGTGATTTTTATCCGAACTCTGCAGTGCCTCCATGTGTTGTCAATGGACATGCTCCACCCCCCACCCCATCGCCATTGTGCTTGTTGTGTGAGATTTTTGTTTTTTATCACCATGCTGTTAACCTTCAGCCAAAGATTAAGAGCATGTTAGGAACTTTTTTTTTTTTTGGTCTCCAAATCTTATATTGCCACTTTCATCACTTATTGTCTGTCCAAGCGGGTCTCACTTGTAAATGAGTCTCTGAGGCTCAATGTGATTTATCTGTTTAAATAAATGTTCCTGAATGGCTGCTGTCATGCCCGTTTATTGGTTAATCAAACGCCAGGTTTTCTAACCCAGCTGTGGACAAA
>JBBPBX010000316.1:41817-55333 GCA_038048925.1 Garcialebias charrua
AGAAATCGTACAGGCAGTCATTGTATCATCGGAGCCACCAACAAAGTTTCAGATAGCCAAGCTTAATACAAAGGAGGACGATGAAATGAACATCGACATTTCTGTGTCTTGTGCGTCTACAATTCTACTCTCTGAAGTAAAGATGTCTGTTGTGCCCAAAGAAACAAACTCAAGGCAGCATGTCTGAGCTCCCAAAGAAGCTGAGGAGAAATGCTCTGTTTTGAAATGTGAGTCTTTTGATGGTGCAGAGGCTGGCCGCGGATGACAGATGGATGGCTGAAAGACAACTAAGCTAGAAAACATGGAAGGGGAAAAAAGGAAGAAGAAATAAACTATACTGTTATTTTCGTCCTTTGGTGTGTTTGCTCAGTATTTTTCCATTTCTGTTGCGTGCTTTCTGCAATTTGAGCCTATACAAGTTTCTCAAAGTGCAGGTCTGTGTTGCATCAGATTACACAAAGCAGATTATCTTGTCTGAAACAGCTACACCTCAAAAACATATACGGTATGGTGTATAAAAAGTTATTTTTTTTTTAATACTAAGCATTCTGTACATTTATGGTGCTTAGCTAAATGTAACTAATCTGGATTAAATTAGCTCAAACAGAATACAGGTAGGCCCCGACTTACGAACGAGTTCCGTACCTACTAGCTCCCTTTATGTGAATTCAATTCACTCCTTAACTGTGTTAGGATAGGCTAAGTGCTTGGTAACTGTACAGTACTGTACATTTTTTATTTTTATTTTTTTATTTAAATGAGATGCGTGACGTAAGTCCGAAACGTCGTAAGTCAAGGACTACCTGTAACATGTAATGAAATGTAGAACAATTATAAATCTGCTGAGACTGGTTTTCAGGTTGTGACTTGAATTATTCAATAGTTTGGATGTAGCTCCAAAGAAGCCACCCAGCAAACTCAAGAAGACATTTCAACTAAATCACAAAACACTGGACGGCAGAGAGACGGACAGAAAGATGAGCCTTCGAAGATTTGTGGGAGGACGATATCAGCCAAGCTTTCGCAGTAGAAGCCTAAGAGAATGTGAGCAGGATGTAATGTGCTCAGATGCAAACACCCGGCTTTAGCTTGGATGATCATCAGAAGAGAGGAAAGACAACAGTGGAAGCATGTAAACCCCAGAGAACCAAACAGGATATGTTTCCAGTTGAACAAGAGACAAACTTTCCAACAATTTGTTACTCATCAGTGGTTAATTGTTACTTGGAGACACAGTGAATGCATAGTTATGGCCTGCGGGGAGCTATGGAGGACAAATGATGTTAAACCCAAAGATGTGAGAGCACTCTGTGGACATAAAAAAGGCTGTGACAAAGTGTTGCATTTGCGTTTACAGTAGTCCCTTGCTACTTTGAGGCTCATTTATCGCAGACTCGCTGTATTGCGGTTTTTCAAAATAAGAGTGGACATGAACACACAACTGATTGGTTGATGGATGAGCCGCACAATCGGCATGGAATTTTTATTCAAAATATATTATTTAAACTTATTTAGCACCTCCTGCAGCTTTGTGCAGCCCATACTGCAGGATAAACTTCCTGCTGCAACTGATCAGCTATTCACCGTGCAGAGTGATAAGTGGGCGTGGCCAAGAGCACTTGCAGGTGGCAAAGAGCAGAGGAGGCAGGGAGCTGAAATCATTTAAAACACCTTAACAAATAAATAAATAAATATATACTAAAATAAACTACTACTTACTACTTGGACTACTATTCCTACTTCACGGATTTTCACTTCTCGCGGGGCTTCGGGGTACGGATACCCCGCAATAAACGAGGGGCTAGTGTACCCTTCTTTATGTGACTGCCAATGAACACATTTTAATTAGCCCTTTCTTACAAACTCAAAACCTTTAATTCTATACTGTGATGTATACAAAGTAAAAGGGAAAGTTTTGTTCTGCCATATATTTTTATTTGTTCAAAGTCCTACATTATACAGTATATAGCAAACAGCCATAATTTAAATAGGTGATAATTTAAGTTTTTATTTTCGATCACATTTGAAAACAGCTTTTTTTTGGATTAGATAAAAAAGAGGAGGGTTTGAAGTTTCTTTTAAACCATTTTATATTTTTGTCATTCACCACAGTCTCCTTATGGTTTATGCATCTTTAAACTTTACAACTCATCCCTCTTTTTCAATAAAACTCTACAGTAAACCTACATGAAGAACAATATTGAAGTTTCTGTCATGTGTGTGTTGAGTCTGTCCTACCTGGAGTTTGGAAGTTGATGCGCCTCATTTCCACAGGATCTGTAGGGTGGTGGGGTGTAATATCTGCATTATTCAGCAGACATTTGGTGCGTGGCTCAGACTCTTTCCTTTTGCGGCTGTTAAACAAAAACAGTATAACTAATGTCAGCGTTGAATGCAACAGATGATTAACATTTTTAAGGAACGTTAATTAGTAAAACTGTGCTCAGACAGCCTTTTCTCAGAACCTTTTCTGTGTGCAAATGGACTTAAAATGCTTGGACGCATTAACTTTGATTCATCGCCACAAACGGATATCTTGCAACTGCACATCCCTGCTTTACTACAGCTTACAACTCAACATTTTTAGCCAACTGGACACTAACTACCGGTAGATCCAAGACAAAGTGCCACCCCTGGAACTAGACTAGTAAACAAAGTTTATTTTTTTAAACTGACATAGACTATTCTGTCCTATATTGTTGAAATGCACGGGATCTAAGTAAAACTACGCCTTACCTGTCTGGTTTGCTGTTTCCAGAGAAAGCAAACGGAGCCCAATAAATGTGTAAAAATGGTAAAAACACAACACACAAGGAGAAAGGAAGAGGAAAAGGCAAGAAGAGATATAAATCAACAGAGAACAGTTTAAAATTCACCGGGGTCACTGTTGGGCTTGGCAAAAAAAAAAAAAAGCGATATAGCTCAACAGCCTCTGGAGGTGAAGAGTGTGTGAGTCGTGTCAGCAGGTGAAAATAAGTGCACATTTGATTCAATGTGGAAGTAAGCGCATGCATTTCTGAGTGTATGTGTGTTACGTGTGTGCACGAGGGTGCAGATACACATAGGAAAAAGGGGGAAATGTCAGGGCCAAGGGCAGACCTGGGAAACACTATTCAACAAGGAGAGGCAGGAGAGTGAGATGAAGAGGAAGATATTGGAGAAAAAGAGAGATTCAAGGAGAGATGTTACTCTCCTTAACCACCAAGATGGAGGTAAGGCAAGGTCAGACAGCAAGGGATCATCTGACAGTATCATGCTTATGTCAGTAACACCAGTCTACTGACTCCTTTTGGAGAACCCAGGAAGCTCTTCTCGTATGTATAGACTACCTTTTACACCCAATACACGGTCCTTGCAGTCACTAAAGTTAACAGAAACAGCTACTATAAACTATAGTATATGTACATGAAATGTGTGTTTATTCTACTCTAGTTTAATTAATCAAACTTTTAAATGAAAGTCCACAAACACTGCAATGTATAATTAACTCTAAACACGGTAAGAAAAAAGGTACGGTACTGAAACTGTGTTTTTGTAACAATCTGTATTATTTAAAATAAAAGTAATAAATTCAAATCTGTTATTTTATTGTCTAGTTTTAAGCATTGCCTGAAGGAATCTCATCATCTCCTCACTCTCCCTTCAGCTCACTTTCCATAGCCATCTTTTTTCCACAACAAAGCCACATTTACATGCAACGTTACTGGATGTGCGAATATGATGCTGCAATGAATACAAAATATGCCACTTCCTCAGCATGCGTCCTAACATGCAATTATTTTCCAATAACCACGTTTTCAAGTTAAACTCCAAATAACTGGTTCGACGTGAAATATCGCAAGCATCTTGTCATGCCGCTGAATGGGCAGGGAAATAGTATTGTATAACATGTTCTGCTCAATTCACAAAATATAAACACAACATGGATTTCTGTTTTAACCTTTTAGAGACCCGTGTCTGAAGCCGGTACCAGCAATGCAAAGCTATGATTTAATTTATTGTGTTGCTAAATGTTACTGTAGGTTCACAGTAAATCTCAAGCTGTTAAAGATATTAAAAAAAGACAGCTTTTTATATGGGCAACCCATGAAAAATAACAGCATCTTGAAAGCTACCCAAATGCTTCCTATTTTTCTACATTTATAGTGAAATACTGAAATTAAAAATGCAAAATCAATGTTTACATTTAAGAAAATGATCAAAACTAAATTATTGCCAATATATATATGAAATAGTATATCGTGTGTTGTATTGTAGTTCGATAATTATAGGGAGCTGTTCTTTTTTGTTCTGTTACTTGTTGATGATTTTTTTGTTTGAATTGATTGTTTGAAAAAGGGGGCAGATATAATAAGATTTTTTTTCTTCATTCTGCTACTCTTCATTTTATTTTTATATCGTATAGTCTCATGTATGGGATTGTTTTGTGTTGCATTTTAAAATGAATAAATTTGAATATTTTTTTATTTTTGAATTCCATTTTTTAAATTTACTCATTAATTTACTCATTCAATAAAATCTCACAATTCTAAAGTCAACTCACTTTTTCAAAAGGAGAATGGAGATGACAATGCCGATGATGAAGACAACAGCCAAGACAGGGCCAACCACCCATATGAGACCATCACCAGTTTCCACTGGCAGAGGGTCCACAACCAGCTCAGGAGTCATCACTGTGTCGGTATAAGGGCTAGTTGCAAACATTTTCTGAAAGAGAAAATAAAAACAAACAATCAAAAAAACAAAACAAAAAAAACATCAGTACAGTGAAAGTTGAGTGTAGTTATTGTAAAAACTGAGTGGAGTTCAGCGAACTGGTCCAAGGTAAAGTCTACAAACGTAAGTAACCAGCATAATTTGTACAGTGTATACATATTCACTTCACTGGCATGATGCACATCTTTTTTTGGGTTTAATTTTTATGTGAAATATTTATGTTCTTCAAACTATACGATCACATTGTTAAAAGTTGGAAGCTGTTGGTGGCGTGCCCTTTTGCTGTGTGACTGTTTCAGAGTAAGGGTACGTGTGAAACCACCACCAACCACACTTTTGTTTTTCTGTAACAGTGATGGGCTGAAAGAAATAAAGATCTCAAGTTCCTGAATGACATCCATCATTTCACTGGAGTCAAAACCAAAATAGAGGGGGTTTCACCTTTCAAATTCTTTTTAAAATCATTCTCTATGTTTTTTCTCTCACTGTTTTTAAGTTTAAAAACACACTTTTATCCCCTGGCTTTTGACACTGTCCGAGTTGATTTTAACTTGTCTGTATTCTATGTTAGTCATTTAGTTTGTATTTTTACCTCTGTGGAGCTACATGTATTTTTCGCTATGTCCTTTACTTGTTTTGTTTTGCTGTACAGCATTTTTATACAGATCATTAACTAACTGGTGGTCGCAGACCATATTTATTTTGCAGACTCATTTAATATGGTCTGCAAAGTATTAATTTAAAAAAATACACAAAGATTGATGGAATCAGTTGTAGCTGTGCTCAGAAAGAATTACTGAGGGCAGAACTTTAAACGGTCAGTGTTTCCTCACAGTGTGTGATCAGTCTTGACTGAGACACTGATAATAACAGCAATAAAATCTGCAGCTGGGCGCCCCCATGCAGAGTGGCTGGCTAGTTCAGTAGGATTCAAGAAAGGGTAAGATGCCAAAGACCCAAATTCAACTCTCATAAGGAATCCATTTTATTTTCTTGAACTTCACTAAATGGAAATGTATGTTTTGTGAGTGTCTTGAATACACTGCAGGTGTAACTTAAAAGTTTTATTTACACTTATGGATAATACACTTACCTGCAAGTGAAAGTACAAAAAAAGTATTCTAGACTTCTTTTAATGCTTTACATACACATGCATTATATACAGTACTTGTATATGATGAAAATGAGCTAAATTTACAAGAAACACTGAGTCTGCTCATGACAAAATAAACAAAATGGAATTACAAGTTAAGAGTTAGTTAAGAGTTTCATAAAAATAACGAAATAAATAAAATCAGTTTAACTTAATTGTGTTGAAATGAGCTGATCAAGAAACTCACCCCCACAGTGGCATTGATTTCAGCCAGTAGGAAGAAGACATACTCCTGACCAGGTTCGAGAGCCTTATTCTCACAGCTGCTGAAGCGGTGGTCCGACCCCACTGTGAAGCTGGGGGGCAGCTGCTTGAAACAGGCTGTTATGTAGGGATTCCTCTGGTCCAGTTGAGCCAGCTGACGGCGTGAACGTCTCTTTGGGATCACTTCCCGCAAAAGCTTTCCAAAGTCAAACATGTATTAGTTTCTTTCTAAATATACACATTTTTTTGTGTTCTTGTTTGCCTTTGCTAATTGGTCTTAAATTAACTGACATATCATTAACAAGAACTAGACCTGGAGAACAATTAAGTCTGACCTAATGAGATGTTGATGCTGTTTTTATATTGTGCAGCATGCTAAACTTAAACTTGGAAGGACATAAGGGAGCAGATGCTTTCAGTGAAGATCAAATGAGTGATGAAATAATTTCCGCCACTGATAAATTAGGCTTTGGTTTTCTTCGTAAGAATCTCTATAAAAAATTGTCATTGCCTGAAACCCTCCAAGACTATTTATTTTAGAAGAATTTTTTTTTGTCATCAAATGTTTAATGTCAAAGATTACTTAATGGTTAGAAGTAGGTGGTAAACTGCTTAAGATTAAGAGAAAACAAATTGTAGACTAGAAAAAAAAAAATCAGTTCAAACTAGAGTCAGCGGCAAGCCCTAATAAGAGGGAAGCTGTGTAATCCCCAATCCAATAGGAATGGCTTCTGTTGAGCTGGTGCCAAAGGTGACCCCCGAGCTTTTGGTAAAGTTTGAGATGACTACATAATTGTCTCCTCTGCATGCTTTGAATTAGCAAAGCTGAGATGCACTTGCTGTGTGTGCGCTCATTCTGCTGCATGGTCTTTCAAATACAGCTAACATTCACAACCACTGATACGTAAAACATACAGTAGAAACCATAGAAATAGGGATAGGGCCAATCCGATCTAGTATCTGTATCGGCATCCGATACCAGCACAATTTACGTATCAGATTTTCCGATCTAACTTGCCGATATTTCCGATACTTGATGTATGTCAGAGAGCACGTATATTGCACCATACTCTATGACTTCTGTCTTAACATTGTGTGAGTTAAACCCAAAGAAGACACTGAGCCTCATAACAGGTAATACCCAAACTCTAATAGCGTACAAGAGGCAGGTCTATATTACAGACATCCTTCTGACTCGTGGTGCAGCCCGGAACACTAAAATACTGCTAAGCATTATGGGAAATCAACACAGTCCACTCCCCATTTTTTTGTTTTGTTTTTGATTGTGGCACTATGAGTTGTAATTCTTGTTGGCTTTGATCAACGGATACAGATTTAAACTATAATTGAACACTAATATACCGCTAAGGATTGTGGGAAATCAACATAGTCCACTCCCCGTTTTTTTGTTTCGTTTTTGATTGTGGCACTATGAGTTGTAATTCTTGTTGGTTTTGATCAACATATACAGATTTAAACCATGCATCGATGCATAGTTTAAATCGGAAAAGTATCTGTATCGGGCGACATCCAGATTTAAGTATCGGATCGGAAGTAAGAAATGTGGATCGGTGCATCCCTATATAGAAAACAATGTTTTTTTGTACAAAGGGTTGCCTCGTTCAAAAATATTGCATATACAGTATTGATTTTTACAATTTCATAAAATGTTATTGAATCTTGTGCTGGATTTACATTATAAAAACAACCCTATTGGCAATAGGCTATTGCTTACAAAATACCTCCGCTTACCTGCTCTATGTCCATCTCATCAGGGCTCTTCAGGTTTTTAACTGTTCCTGTCGTTGTCTTAAGAGGCACCACTACCACATAAAAATTCCTGAAAACACATCAAGACAATTCATGTTACTTTAGTTTTATTATTACTCTAAAACAGTACTTGGAACAGGCAAACTGCACTCTCAAAAAAAAATCAAGAAATCTACTACATAGTAGACATTTCACAATACAATCAATGACACCCCTAACATCTCACTTGATTTTGAAGAGTTGAACAGTTTTACATACCAGTTTTCTCTGTACTCACTTGACATCCTTGTTGTTGATTTGTGGGAAGGACATAGTAAGTATGTTCTCAGGCTCAGCATAAATGTCCAGTTTGGGTTTCTTGGCCAGGATAAGTGGTGCCGTCCTGGTCACCACACGATGCCGTGGCCTACCATCCACACTTTCTTGGCAGGTCACCCTGAACTCATAAGTGGTGTTGTGCCTTAGCCCTGTGATGAATACCTTCAACTGTCTAGCATCCACATCCATTTTTTGGTTGTTGTACTCAATCTAGAATTCAAAAATCATAATTCAAAAGATAAATAATCTGGGGGAAAGTGGTTAGTAGGGAATAGGAATGGGGACAATCAAAAAGGTTTTCAACTTAACTATGAACATTATAATTAAACCATTTACAATTAGAAATTAAATTGCAATTATTTTAGTCATTCTAATTACATAAACGGGATTTTAGATTTAATTTACATTTTTAAACATAGCTCAGTTTAGTGTGTTTTTAACTCCCAACATTTCACGTACCGTGCATTTGTACGGTGCTCTGCTTTCAGAGAACTTCCATGCAAGGACTACTGTGGTCTTGGTGACCCACTTTACAGTGAAATTCTTTGGAACATCTGTTAGAAAGACAAATGCAAATGCAAAAAAATAAAAAAAAGGAAACAAAGGTGTATTTTAAATCTAAGTCAAAAACAATAAAAACAAGTAAAAGGAAAATAATAATAAAAACCATTTCAAAACAAAAGCTGTTGTTTTCTTGCAACTACAGTATCCTTTGAGGTGAAGTGTGAATACAACAGTGAACTGTGATTGGCTGTGAGAAAGGAAATGTCATTGGTTAACACACACACAGCACGTTTGGACAACAAACCCATGAAGAACAAGGGTACGCCCTTTGGCTAACCATCATTTGAAGTGCCAACCCATCTCACTACCGACTTTGAACCATGACTGCTTGACGATTCAACATTTAATCCTTGTAGACCCAAAGCCAAAAGTTTTGACAAGGTTAAGAGTTTGAGTTGGCACTGCCAATGCGCTGCCACACAGACATTGAGACAGACACTAAACACTGCATGCCGAAGTCTTGAGCAGTGCAGATGCCATGCCACAAGCTGTCCTGATAAAGGACAGGGGAAAGGGAAAGGAAACTTCAAGGAAGGGAGTGTGATAAGAAGGAAAGAGTATCTCAAATCAAACCCGTAAAATTAAACAAAATTCAAAAACAAAAATAAAAGATTCCTGAATTCCTAAGATATTCCAACACAAACTGTTATAGAGACTGAATTCGACTGATGTGACATCCTACCTCGTTTGAAAATTGGGAAGTGAGATGGCAAAATTGTGTGAATATGCTTTACAAGGGCTGCAAGGACTGACTGAAGTGTCTGACAGAAAATAAATCATCACTTACCTTAAATTCTAGGCTGCTCTCCCCTTTCTTAAAATGACTGACTATAACTTGACTGACTTTCATTTTACCTGATTTGGGTTAGTGAAGCAAGGAATCCAATGGCAACCAATTTTAAACATCAATATTTCCCCCTTTTAGGAGAAGTGGAGGTGGTTGAAGTGGGTGGGGTAGTTTCATTATTGTGTTGTTGCAGACTTCTTTTAGCCTATTTCCAACCCTGTGTCACTGGGTTGGTAAAGAAACAGACGAGCCCTACCTGCAGGATCAATGGTCACCGTCCGATACTGGATAGGCGGGCTGTAGGGCCCTGGACCTATACTGGTGTGGGCACGTATTTTCACATCATATGCAGAGTTCGGTTTGAGGCTGTTGAGCACATAGCTGGAAAGATTTGGAGGTAAGTGGTGTTCCTGCGGTGCTTCTCTGGTGCCGGCTTCTTTATAGGCCAAAGTGTACTCTGTGATGACCCCATTCCTCTCTGCCAGCACTGGTGGAGACCAGGACAGCTGCACTGAGCAGCATGTTATATTGGAGTCCTCATTAATTTGAGGGTATCCTCCTGGGGTATTCTCTGGAACAGCGAGTTCTGCCACAGCCTCTTCCCCAAACCCCCCTCTGCTTTTGGCTGAGATCTTAAAGAGATAAGTGGCACCCAGATGAATGTTGCCAATAGAATATTTTCGTTCTTGGGGAGCAAACTCCAGTGTGGCCAAAGGGGAGACATCTTTTCGACCAAACTGTAGCCGGTATCCCTGTAGGTCCATTCCATTGGTCAGGTCTGGAGGGTCCCAGTGAACAACAGCTGATGCCTTTGAGTCATGAATCACTGACAGATAAGGGGGGCCAGGCACTGTTTGGAAAAAAACAAAACAAAACAAAAAACTAAACATTGAAACATGTTTATTTAATGAGACAATATGTTTTTTGTACATCAGCTTAAGAGATTTATTTTTGCAACTTTTATGTATGACTCCTGTCACATCTGAAAAATTCCTATAAGGTCCCATCACTAAGGTAAAGGGAGTAGTAGTGAAGATAAGACCTCAGTTTCACACATCTGTCAAAGCCTTGCAACAGATGAGTATGGATGATTTTCTCTCAAGCTTCATCTCACTGTAGACAGGTGCTACAACAAATTTATGTACAATTACATAGCCATGGATCTTCTTTCTTAGAGATAAAAGGCAGTGTGAAGACAAATAACAGGTAAACAATAGTCAGGTTGTAGACATTCATGAGAGGCACTTCAGGACTGCAGAAGTTCTTCATTTAAGTATAAGTGCTATGGGTTGTCATCATTGTATGGAAACATACAATGATGAATTTGGTTGTCTGCATTTAACCCATCACACCTGAGATACACCTAGGTGGAGCAGTGGGTAGCTATGTAAGCGTCGGGGTAGCAATTAAGGACTGGGTGTCGAGGAGTCGAATCGCGACTTTCTGGTCCCAAATTGGCTGCCCTACCTCTACTCCATCTCGGCCCCTTTCTTCATAGATCTTACATATTTAAAAAAGTACCCCAGCTTTATATTTGGACCAAAATAATTGAGGGTGAAGAGAATGTCTCCTAAGTTTTAGGTCTTCAAGTAAGTATTCTCCCATCATGGACAAAACTGTCATGAGAAGCCCTTGGTTAAGGGCTTTTTAGATTTATTGGTCTAATTTAATCTAAATCAGCATGTAAACGGTCCCACCAAAGAGCGTGGACATACACTGGACCTCGTTTTAACTCGTGATGTGACTGTTACTAATCTTGAAATCGGTAACAATGTGTTTTCAGACCACATGCCAGTCCGATTTGAGTTCACCCTCCCCCATCGAACTCCTAAGCCGTGCGTTCCTGCACGTCGCAGCCGAGCCATTAACCACTTCACTGCCGCACGTTTCACAGATGTTTACAACTCTGAAATTATAATTTAGCCCCCGGTGTTTCTCTTCACCAAAGAGCAGCTGACATCCCAGTTCAACTATGTCTGCTTAAAGGCTCTGGATCATGTTGCTCCTGTTACAACTAGAAAATCAAAACTCAAGAGCAGAACTTTGGTTGAATGACATCACCAAGGCAGTTAAGACAGCAGTGCACTTCTATCTATCCCATACATTTGCATCCTATGTAAAGCACGTCTGATTCTGTGGATTTTTTTTCTTCTTCTTCTTTCGGCTGCTCCCTGCGTTAGGGGTCGCAACAGTGAACTAAGTTGAACAAAGACTTGGCAGTTATTTTTACGCCGGATGCCCTTCCTGACGCAACCACAGACTACTGTTACCACAGCCCTCTGTGTGAAACAGAGAGCTGCTATTTGGTACAATTGGAGGAGCAGATGGTGGGGGTTAAGGGCCTTGCTCAAGGGCCCAGAGTGGGGCAAATGAGGGTGGGAGCAGGTGTGAGTGCTTCACCTATCCCACCCACATTTTTGAAGTTGTCGGTACCGGGGCTTGAACTGACGATCTTCCAATCACAGACCCACCTTCTCTAAGCTCTGCGCCACCACTCATCTGATTCTGTGGGATATCAATGGATAATAACCACAGATTAACAACATTGTTTCATTATGTTGCTTGTTTTTATTTTGTTATACATCTCTTTTATTTACTTTTCGTTTTATATGCTTTTTATGACTTTATTGTTGTGTGTATCTTATCTGTGTTTTTTGTTGTTGTTTAAAACAGGTCTCTTGAAAACGAGTCCTTGTGACTCAGTGAGACTAACCTGTATAAATAAGGTTGAATCAATGAACACTGTGTATGTGTTTGCATGTAAAAATATAGGTTCTGGTCTGTAGTCTACTGTATCCTACAAATCAGCTGTAACAGTTGCACATATAATTATTTGGCTTGTTGACCAGTGTGAACTTAAAGCAATTTGGAGAAGCTACAAAGTAACATTAGTCTGAGGCAACAGCTTTCTCTCTCTCTCTTGCTCTCGCTCGCTCTCTGTGGAACCATATCATTGTATTAGTGTGTTTGTGTATATGTGTATGTGGAAACACACACACAGAGCACATGCACTTTACAGTTCACTTCCTCTTCCCTTATTAGTCATTTCTGTGTGCTAATGGTCTTCTTTCTGAAGGCTGGTGTTGGAAGAAGATGGGAGTGGGTGTGTAGATGTGGTTTGTCAGCTGAGGTTTTGCCTGTATGGGAAGGGCAGGAGTACTGCATATTGGGTATGACGTGTCTTTGTAATTCTTCTTGGCTACATAATACAGCTCAGCTTGGTGTCATTTAAAACCCCACGTCACCATCATGCTCACTGTTAATCAAGAAAAGGGAATCAGAGATAATGATCCTGTTATGATTCCACCAGTGTGTTTTCCATTCTCATTTCTTTGCTACACTCCCAAAATCAACAGGCTATCATGTGTATTCTGTGTAGTCTTTGTAGCCCCCAGACAGTTTTATTGCTTGTGAATTCAAACCTGTGGCCAAATGTATTTTAGGGCAGAGGGATAAGGGGCACTGAGCCAGCAGATTGATGTTGAGAAGGGAGGTGAAACAGGGAATTGTTCAAGCTATGTGAACGTGTACTAATGCAAGGGTGATGAGAGGGAGAGCAAGGACATGGTGAGTGGAAGAAAAATGACTGAATGATGAAGGTGACAAGGGACAGAGCACAATCAGCTTCAAAGAAGGTTCAATACGGATATGAGGAGGCTGAAATGTTTGTGTTTTAAGGAGTGATTTTGGGGGTTTTGGACAACTTGATTGTCCATCGTTTCTCCCCCGACACGCACTCTCCTATTTATTTGTCATTTCCTCGCTCCTCTCATTATACTCTGCCCAGCCCACCACATGTTTTCCGAACCTTCTCCCCATCCTTTTATCTATGTCCATTTCAGGGTTCAATCCATTCCTGAGGGACTCCTGGCACGTTTTCCATCAGGTAGCAGTATTAACAGCTCCCTATTGACACTCAGCACAACTTAGGAACAGTCAACCGCATCATCTTCCCATTGCCTTTTTCTGTGCTCATCATACTCATACATATTCATATATATATA
>JBBPBX010000316.1:55579-63079 GCA_038048925.1 Garcialebias charrua
AATCTAAAAAAGCTAAGTCTGGTCTTCTGGACATTAAAAAAAAAAAACGTAAAGACTTCCTCAGTCTGAGGTGCTGTATTCAGCTCAGTCTTATAAATAGCACCCTCTCACAGTGGATCAACCAGTTGGCTGATGACAGCTGAAACCAGCTGCTCACATGATCAAGGAGGACCATCAGCCTAACGATGGATCGTTAGCACCCTGATGGTTGTTTGCTATTCACAGAGGGCTGAGTGATACTAGCAATAACAGCATTGTAAGAGGGGGACAGTTGAACCATTGTGCACCTTCCTTTGTCTGCTGGGAGAATTATGATGTTTTTGCCCTTGCTAAGAGTGGTGAGTGCATCCATCTCTTCTCTACTGATGTTGGAAGGTGGTGGTTTAGCATTAATGAGACAGGCTGAAAGTTTGACTCTGAGTTGTTCTGCTTCAAACTCTTTAATTTTGTTGTTACGGATGGCTGAATCAGTGGCTGTGATCATCTCCACCAGCGGAATTCTACTTGGTGCCATTGCAAAGTTTTGTCCCCTGGCAAGAATCTCTGTCTCCGGCTGGGTGAGCTGTTGTCAGATAAATTCTTCACCCACTTTTCTGTCTCCCTGGCATGTAACTGTGTACCGGAGTGTTGTCTTACACTGAATGTGTTGTTATTGGAATTGTGATGGTGTTGACGAGTTATCAGTAAGTTAAATTTGTTTTGTTGTCGAGTCTTGGACTTGACATGCTGTGCTAAGCGTGCCTGATCTGTACAGTCCATCACTTGCTGAAGTGTGGTCTGATCTAGGAACGTTGTTAGTTTTTGTTTAATGTGCTCTTCTTTGGCCTTCAAGGTCTCAATAGTAAAATTGGTCTGTCTCACCCGTTCATTCAGCAGCTGCGTCTGTGCCTTCTGAAGGATCTTGCTTGCCCGGTGCCCGTTGACCGACGATTTCAGTTCCAGGCTCTTGGGAATGATGCCACTTTGTCTGCATCTAAGGTTGAATCGCAAGTGGTTCCTGTAGTCCGCCCTCTTCCTAGCTGTTTTCTCAAACTCTCTAACAAGTTTGAGGCAATCCTGGCCAAAGTGGTTCAAAATACCCTGATGCATGCTCAATAATCCAGGTAGAAAAATCTAAAAAAGCTAAGTCTGGTCCTCTGGACATTCAAAAAAACAAAAACAAAAAAACAAAGCACAATTTATTTTAGAAACGTTTTGTCTTTCGTCCGAAAGACTTCCTCAGTCTGAGATGCACTCATTTTCAAGAGAGACCCGTTTTTGGGGAGCAGATGGTGGGTGTTAAGGGCCTTGCTCAGGGGCCCAGGGTGGAGTGAATGAGGGTGGAGGCAGGTGTGGGTGTTTCATCTTTTTCCACCCACATCTTTTTATGTTGTTGGTACCGGGGCTTGAACCGGCAATCTTCCGATCACAGGCCCACTGTCTCTAACCACTGCGCCACCACTCCCCCTGTGATCGGAAGTTCACCGGTTCAATCCCCGGTACCGACAACATCAAAAATGTGGGTGGGATAAGTGAAGCAGTCACACCTGTCCACCTTCATCTGCCCACTCTGGGCCCTTGAGCAAGGTCCTTAACCCACACCATCTGCTCCCCTGGGAACCCTAGATATCAGCACTTTGCTCCACACAGAGGGCTGTGGTAGCTCGGCTGTGGTTTTGTCAGGAAGGGCATCCGACATAAAAACAATTGCCAAGTATTCATGTGACTAGATCGCTGTGGTGACCCCTGATGAAGGGAGAAGCCGAAAGAACAAAAAAAATATATATATTATTGTTATTATTATTACAGTATTGATTTTCTGCGTCATTGTTGCTTCTCAGACTTTTAAACTTTATATAAAAGGACTCAAATTTGATGTCATCATTTCTGGATACCAATGGGCCCCTTAGGTATACATACTGTATATGCCTTCTTATATAAATAATATTTTAATATTTATTGTGGTGGCATGGTGGCAGAGTTAGTAGAGCTGCTGCCTCTAAGCAAGCAGGTCACCTTGGTTCAAATCCTGGCCGGGGGCCTTTCTGGATTGAGTTTGCATGTGCTCTCTGTGCATGCGTGGGTTTCCTCTAGGTACTCTAGTTTCCTCCCACAGATTAAAAACATGCATGTTAGACTGATTGGTAACTCTAAATTGTCCCTAGGTGTGAGTCTTCTTTGTCTTGTTTGACTCTGTCTTCCTGTGTTGGACTGGACACCTCCAGGGTGTCTCCCACCTCTCACACAGTAACTGCTGGATAAGGGCAACAGTAACCAATGTGACCAAAAAGGGGCGGGTAAAAGATGATGGATGGATGGATGGATTTTATTGCATAACTTTTGTGAGATGTGTTTAATAAAAGTTGCATGTGCAAAACATTGTACGGTATTGGAAAAGCTTGTTCATGTAAATTTTAGAAATAAAATTTGCAAGTTTGAATATAAATAAGAACTGGTCTAAGTTTCATTTTTGGTTTCTGAAAAAAAATCTAATACTGTACATTGCAAAACAATGGTATGCACATATTTTGAATCATAGTAATGTAATAAAAAAGACTATTTAAGAAAATTCTAATTTGTTTAGTGAAAACAAAAAAAATCCCTTTTGTTCACAGCTTGATTGGGACTCCAAAACTTTCAAGTTATTTAAGCAGAAACACAGTCTCACACAGTGACTGCAGGACCCACGCAGCAGTTACAGTTAAAGTAAATGGATGGATGGTTGGACAGACGATGGCTGGATTGAAATATCACAATTTTTACTAGGCCACTCTAACGCCACTTACAACATGAAGGACTAAAACAACTTGACTTTTGAGAAAGGCTTCCTTTTCTGTCCTTCTTTCATTGTCTCATCCTTTCCTGGTCTCTGTTTATCTCCTGGCCTCTGGCATAAATCATTTCATTACACTTCAGTAATAATCATAAAAAAGAGGTTTTCTTTTTGAGAGACTACCAGAAAACATTAAACTGACATATCACGCAGCCAGTCTCACACGAGCATGAAGAGTGACAGTGCTCACTCAGGTCCTTTTTTTTCACGTAACACTTTCTGACACCTGAGACACACACACCTGTCAGGATCTGGGACTTTTTCCCCCCCTGTTTGTGTGGAGAATGGGTTATGTGTAGGGGTGCACCGATAAATCAGCCGGCCGATTTATCGGCCCCGATTTCCTTAATTTTGGGAAATTGGCCAATGCTTGCATGAGAAACCAATTTTACAGATTTCTTTAGTTTTAACAACAATTGTCTAAACTTCATTTATATTTCAGAGCACTATCTTGTGACCAGTTAAAACAAGTTTGTATTGTTTCTAGAATATTGTTCAAGGGTCTGTTTTTCAACAAAATAAGATTGGAATTTGAAGGTGCATTGTGACCTTACAACATCTAACAGTGTTGCTTATAAAACTAAATCGGTATTGGCCAAAATCGGAATCGGCAAGTCAGACTTTGTCAAAATCGGTGATCGATCAAAAAACTGCAATCGGTGCACCCCTAGTTACCGTATTTTCCGGTGTATAGGTCACACCTTTTTATGTTTTTTTTTTCCCAAGGCCTACAACCTATACACCGGTGCAACCTATATATGGCTTGTTATCACTTTCGGCGAAACAAATTTTTAAATCCAGCTCATTTCACAATTACGTTCATTTATTAAGGAAAAGTTCAGCTAAGACACATATTTGCTATAATTTTTATCAAACAAATAATTTTTTTTTAAGTGTTAATCTTCTTAAAAGCCTTGCTGTGCACTCCTGTGGCAGACATTTGCAGCAGAGCTAAACGTAGGTGCGACCTATCTAGGGATTTTTCCAATCTATTGGTGATAATTGGACAATGCGACCTATACACCGGTGCGACCTATACACCAGAAAATACGGTATGTGTTCAGCGGTCTGTGCAATGCCACAGCACAAGACTGTAAATGTCTCTTATGTATTTCAGACTTTGTAGCTAGACATCATGAGTAACTGTAGGTGTATGCATATTGGCTCCATGACTAAAGTCAATTGGCACATGTGCTCCAATAAAATACTGTACTCCCCTTTATTTGGCCTTGAATTAATTCAAACAAAACTAACTGTTTAGTTTATGTTCATGCTAACAGCACAGGAGGTCTTTTCAAGCCGTGCACACCAGTAGTTACAAAGGAACAAAATCAGAATCACAAGGCTTTGCAGAGTGGAGGCATTGCCTTGAATATTTTTCAACTACAGCTGAAATCAAAGACCCAACAGGGGTTTTCATGCTGTCATAATCTGCCTAAAAAGATCTGAAACTACATTAAAGATGCTCTTGATCCTTTAAAATCTGTGGAGTTGCTTCTGAACATGACTGAAATAAGCCAAGATCCACTTAGCCTCAGATGTCTCAGATAAAATGCAGCAGTTGAATAGACTCCTAACTCAATAGAACATTTTCTAAAGCAAATATCACAAAATGAATCATGCTCTAAATTAAAACACTTAATCAACAGCCTTAAAAAGTCAGGATTGATTGCAAATGTTTATGACTGTTTTTCCATACTTATTTCAGATTGTGTAAATCAGTAAATGTGGGACATTATGGATCTTAATAAGGAGTATTGCATTATTATTTTTCAAATGCAAAACTGGCACTTAAAACAAACAAAAAAAGAAATTTATTTTTCAGCCAAAGCAGGAAAGAGCAAAGGTATATTTATATTTGTGTGAATAAGCTGGCTGTTGGTATTAAAAGGGACAAAGCTACATGTGCACAGAGGATCCAGGGACATTTCTCCTCACAAGACCCACGGAGCATGTGGAAGGGCATTAAGTGCATAACAGATTATAAAGGCAGGGGTGCACAATGCCCTAGGGACCCATCACTGCTTGATACCCTCAACAAGTTCTATGCATGCTTTGAAGGCCCAAGCAGACCACTCAGCACCAGACTCACCTCACCACCAGAAGAAGTTTCTCAGCATGACCCCAGCTGAAGTAAGGAGTACCTTCAGGAGGATTAATCCTCACATAGCAACAGGACCCGACAACATCCTGGGGAAAGTGCTGAAAGACTGTGCTGATCAGCTCTGCGAGGAGCTGGCTGACATCTTTAACTCCTGTCTCACACTGCTGCCTAAAGACAACCACCATCATCCCTGTCCCAAAGAGCTCTGCAGCGACTGGTCTGAATGACTACCAACCAGTAGCACTCACCCTGATAGTCGCTAAATGATTCAAAAGACTGGTCATGACCCACATCAAAACAACCATCAACATCAACAAGGTCCCTCACCAGCACGCATACCATGAGAATCAATCAACAGAAGATGCCATCTCCTCTGTGCTCCACACTGCTCTCACCCACCTGGAGCAGAAGGACTCCTATGTCCGTATGCTCTTTGTGGACTTCATGTCTGCCTTCACCAACATGATCTCCCAGACTCTGATGGACAACTACTCACACTAGGACTAAGCCCCTCCATTTGCAACTGTAGACCGCAGTCCGTGAGGATCCACAATTTCTCCATTTTTTTGCTCCGCTCCCCTCAGGCAGAAGATTGCACAGCATTAAAAGCAGAACCACTAGACCGAGGAACAGCTTCTACCCTGAAGCTTTTAGACTCATGAATCTCTAACCAGAATTATCACTGTGGAAAAAAATCACTACAATGCCACTTGATTGTTGATGTGTTGCGATGTGTTGCTGACTATCCATGCTGCTTTTCTAATGTTGCTGACTTATTTCATGCTGCTGTGTTCATTCATACTCATCTGCTCACTCAGACTCATGTTCGTGCTGCTGTTGTTTTTGTGTTATTAAGTGCTTAACATATTCTTAGTTTAGCGTATTTCTTAGTTCATATCTCAGATCTTATTACTGTTTTTCTTTTACAATTTATAATTTTGTTGGATGTAACTGGAACCCTGTGTACACCATTTTGTTCCGCCTCATGTACCACATGTGATGCGAATGACAATATAGAACCTTGACCTTGACCTGAAAAAGGTTGCAACTAATCTCTGCACTGACCTGCTCCTTTGGTCACCACCAGTTTGGGCTTACTTCGAGTCCCATCCCCCTTGGTGGTGTATGCTGCCACAGTGATGGAGTAAGTAGTGTCTGGCTTGAGTCCTTCAATGACCATTTCCTATGGGAGACACACAAAAAAGGAAAATGTCATAACGTGCTCTGAATTTTTCATGATTTGACCTCACTTTGTGCAGCTCAAACTGCCTTGCACAGAATGTTAATACAAGCATCTCCTAGTCCTTTTCATTAATTTTCCACGAAGCGGACATTTAATGCATTGTTTCTCCCCATGTAATGGGAGACTATTCCATTACTTAAGTCCTTAGAGCTGCCAAAGTGGAGGAGGGACATTATGTATGTAAATGCAAAGCAGTTCTTCCTTATTCCTTTAGCAATATCCCAATCAACAACTTAACTTTGATAAATGCATGTTGAATACATCCTGGCCTTTCGCTGGCAGGTTTTACCTTAGCCATTAAGTTTCCTTGAGTCCTCTTCAAAGAGAGGCTTCCGATCAATTCTAATGAATCTTTCAGGGAAGCAGGTTTTCAACGAATACAAGATGAGGTTTTTAACAGGCTTGTTGGCAGAGGGATGGGGGGAAGTCAATAAAGGTAAATAAGCACTAAGTAATGTCTTTCATGTGACAAAGTATTCTTGGGTTGAATTTTAAAAATGGTCTTCAAAAGGAAAAGTACAACTTCATTAAAAAAATGGGAATGACAAGCAAGGAAGTGATCTTTTGATTTACCGTAGGTTTAAAGGGTCAAAGCAAGGCAATAGGTAAACTATAGTCTGCAGTACTAATACTAAGGCACCACATCAAAATAAAATGCAAACACACCAGAACAAATGCAAAGAACTTAACAAAAAAATGAGAAAACATCACAAGACAAAACTGTTTAAGAACACAGCAAGATATAAGTAGCATTCCAAGGCGTGACCAGTGGATATTGCATCAGAAATCGTTTTGTACAAGCTAACGGACAACAGATGTTTGTCCCTTTTCCCATAATGTGGAGGGGAACTGATCAAACAGCAGAGCTAAAGCCTCTAAGCCCTTTGTCTATTCACATCTAAAGAATAGATTGGAGGGGTTGTTTAAACTGTGAAAATAACCAGGTTGATGCAATAGCCACAGTTTCAGACATACAAAGCACTCAGGTGAAAATTCATACTCACATACTCAGCTGTATCGTCCGTTTCCCACTAACCCAACCCCACCAAAGTGGAGAGTGCAGAAGAGAAAGAAAGGGAGAGAAAGAGCAATATTTCTTTTTAAAGAAAGAGAAAAAAAAATGAAAAAGAAGATAGAGGGTTGGGAGAAGCAGGGTCATGTGAGATTCAGCAGCAGAGAGTGGGTAGAAGAAAAAGGTTGCTTGTTTTGGGAAGTCAGTGGTAAGAAAAGCAGCTTAAAGATTTTAAATCGAGACATCTGATACAAGTCAGAAAACATATAGGTCTGCCAGCGAAACCTAAAAGAGTTTATCATAGGTCAAGGAAATAAGAATAGGATACA